>CM077799.1:27846079-28028630 GCA_039737535.1 Lagodon rhomboides
GGACCCTTCATATAACACCCCATCAACTGGACCCCATAGATTACATCAAGAATTCCTTGTTATCCTGTCACTGTGATACCCCCTTCAAGTACTTGTGGAAGAACACTTAGAATACTTTTAATATTTTTGAGGCCTTAAAACCTTATAAAGAACTATTTCAACCCCCTGAAGAACTCCGGTGGTTTCTGAATCCCCTTTTGAAAATTGCTGGTGTGGCATATTAAATATTATAACCATTATACATTGCATGAAAATAATACACTCTTGTCACTGAAATCAACATGCACATATTTGTTGGTCCCACAGTGCGTATATGAACATATAACTGTCTTGTTGTGACTGTGTTTCTTATTTCAGTTTGGACAGAATACATTAAAAGCCATTTGATTTGTGACCAGAAAAGAGAGACTGGTTCTGTTTATGAATGAGGAGCTTTTCAGCACCTCTACAAAAGAGAGAAAGCACAAGATCAATGGACAATAACGGGCTTTGTTGATTAAGAATTAAATCAAAGCACACAGCTAATCTGAAATTATAATGCTAAGATAATTAAATCAGGCAGAAGCAGGGCAGCCAGACTGATAATTACATCCTTCCATTGATATAGTCAAACACGGTATGCTCTGACCACTTTTTTTTAATTTTTATAAATGTCTGTATTTTTATGAAACATCTTTGAAAGCAATTCCCCTCTGCCTAACCTGAATGGGTGGTTGAGAAACTGCAAGTTACAGCTTGTCTGTCAGTCCGACTTCCTATATAACTGTCAAAAACTGTATCTCTACTCTAAGTCTGTGTGAGGAGTTCTCCAGGAGTGACATGAATCACGTGTGTGCGTGTGTGTGTGTGTGTGTGTGTGTGTGTCAGCTACTGATGATAGAGGAAGCTTTCAACATTTTAGAACAGGAGATAAAAGCCAGATTGACACGATTTTTTTCATCTTCTTTACTGGGGAATCAGTCAGTCCCAAGCACCAAAATAAGAGCATTAAAGTATAGATAGATTTAAGGGAGCTATTATATGTTCATGAAAAACAGTTGTTAAATATATATATAATATATATTCAGCCTAAAGAATTAATCCAAACCAGGTTTTCTATCAGGGAGGCCACATTGTGCACATGAAATGAATACACAAATGTTCATAATGTGCACCATACATTTCTTTATTAATTTATTAAGTCATTTAGATTTTTTAATTAAGCAAAAATGAAAAGATGCATGAAAGATTAAATAAAGAATGATATTTTGTATGACTTGTATAGCCTAGGCTATAATAACAGAAACATAACCGTTATAAAAAAAAAAAATAGACTATACATGGAAACACATTTGGAAGCAAGTAAATGTGGACAATCTCAATAGCCAACGCTTTACTTACTTAGGATGCTTTTATTTTGAAGATTTCCGGTATTTGCCTGTCTTAATATTTGTGACTTGAAACGCGTTGTGAGCGATGGTCGGTATCGGTGTGAGCGCTAGCGTCTCCCTGTCAGACGAGGGTGTGTAGAGGCCGACCTGTGGCCAGCCACACAGCACGCTGTCACCGGGCAAAGTTTATCGTGGAGCCTGTTTGTCCAGCTCTTATCTGAGGACACACAGACAGACAGGCAGCAGGAGAGCAGAGAGACGCTGAGCCGGTGTGTGACATACATGCAGCATGTAGCCACGATTGAGCCTGACAACCGCTTTGTGGTGCGTATGTCCGATATCCTCTGACATGAAGCAGTCTCTTAATAAAAATAAGGAGGTGGTGTCTGTGTGTACGACTGTGTGAACCTGTGTGACTTTCACTTCTCTGTTCTCCATCTTTGCTTCTTTCAGCCTGTCCTCTCTGCCGTGGCCCGCTGTCTGCTCCCGTCCGCTTCACTCATCCGAGCCCCCGGTGACCTGCTGGAGCCATGGGTGGGAGTCTGGGCTGCCACCGCTCCATCCCCAAGGACCCCACAGACTTCAGCTGCGGAAAACGCAAATTCAGCGCTGCGTGCAACTTCGGCCACATTCTGGTGAACCAGGAGCGGCTCAACATCAACACAGCCACCGAGGAGGAACTCATGACTCTACCGGGAGTCAACCGCAGTGTTGCGCAGAATATTGTGGAGTACCGGGACTGTATCGGGGGGTTTAAGAAGGTAGAGGACCTGGCTCTGGTGAGCGGGGTCGGGGCCACCAAACTGGAGGTGATCAAACTGGAAATATGCGTCTCCAGCAGGACAAGTTCGTCCCAGCACTCCCCGTCCTCCCTGCGCAAAGATCTGGATCACCTGTCCTGCACCGGGATGAACATTAACACGGCGACCCCGGCGCAGCTCATGAGCATCCGAGGCATTACGGAGAAAATAGCCAAGAACATAGTGGCGTACCGGGCGGAACAGGGCCCGTTCAAAAGCATCGAGGACCTGGTGAGGGTCAACCACATCAACAGTTCACTGCTGGACAAAATCCGCTTCCAGGTGTTCGTGGAGCGATCCAGGGCGCCGTCTACCAACACCAACGGGGGGCTGACCTGCACCACCAAGTCCCACCCAAGCCCGACTTCATTCAGCCTCATGAGCGACGACCTGGACCTCCCGCCCGGGGGACCGACCCAGATCATCTCTGTACGGCCCATCGTGGAGCCCCCGCCCGCCCTGCGTGACGGGAAGCCCGTGGTGCGCCTGGGCACCTGGAGCCTGCAGGGCTGCTCCTGCGATAAGGCCAACAACCCGGGAGTCAAAGAGGTGGTGTGCATGACCCTGCTGGAGAATGAGTGAGTACAACTTAACTGTTCTCATTCGTGCTGTCTAAAGTATGATTGGAAATTAAACATAAGCAGATGGATGTGTCCTGGTGTAGTAGCCCCAGATGTCTGAAGCAAGACCAAACTAGACACATTTCAGTATGAATGGAGTGAAGGAAAGTTATTAATTGAATCCAAATGACTGATGGGTTATAGGTGAATAATGTGTTAAACTAAACAACTTTTGTGATTGAATTGTAAACATGTAAACAAAATTAGTAAAAAGACATCAAATAGCAGTGTTTGTGTCAATTTAGTCAATCGACACAATGACACTTTTCTGGTTGTCATCACTGAAAACCTGTCTTGATCATCACACATCACCACCCTGGTTAAAAAAAAGTATAGAAAAGCTCTACTTCCTACATAAACTTAAGAAGGCTAAATTCCAGAGCAAGATTCTGATAAACTTTTACTTAGGAGTGATAGAAAGCATCCTGACTAGAAACATCACAAACTGGCATGGTTCATCGCAGCCCAGGACAGGAAGGCTCTTCAGCGGGTGATTAGAACCACCAGAACATCTTTGGTACCATCTACAGAGCATCAGTGACATCAGTGAAGTGAGATGTCTGTACAGAGCCCGAAGATACTAAAAGACAACACCTACTCAGCCACAGTCTGTTCACCCATTCACCATTGCCATCTGACAAAAGATGCAGAAATATCTGCTGCTGTACCACCAGACTACAGAGCAGCTTCATTCATCAGGCTGTGAGACTCCTGAAGTCATCATCAAGACTCCATTCTCTAAAATTGTTGTAGCACAACTCAAAACTTGGTTAGAAAATGACATTACATTTACCATGTACCTTTTTGCTATTTCATTTACGCTTTGAAAATCTCAAAAGTGGTGTTCATCCGTGAAGACTATCTTGCTGAACAAAACACGTAAATATCAAAAGCTTTTACATGCCACAGAGCTTATTTTCGTCAATAATACAAAATCCAATTCAAACATCCTGTAGGCTTCTTGTCAGAGGAAACAGTGCGATGCTAAATTCTGGGTTGGCCTACAAAAATACATCATAAAAATACATAAACCTACCACTCTATACCCTGGAATCTAAGGGAGGAGATGGGGTGTGAGTTCTTATTAAAGTTACAGGGTACTGAATAATTCCTTATCATTGTGTCTTATGGAGCTTTTGTGTTCACTGATTCTCTGCTGAAGGGGGCGGGTAGTTTTACCATAGATTTTATCACATTGACATTTCAACAGATGAACAACATATTTTGTATTGCATGTGATAATCCCCCTCACTGTAATTGTTTCCCCATTCTAGGATGTCTAAAATCATTAGTTCTCCAAGCATTATGGCACTGGACACCTGAGGTAGTTGCCCTGCTTAAGGGAAGCCAGGAGCCTGTTTTGGATTAGGTAATATGTAAGCTCTAACCAGTTTATTGCGCAGGTTATGTTCTCTTTTGCAAACAAAGAGAGATGGGTCCTTAAAGTGTTGTGTGAGGGTCTGGATCTGTAGTCAAAATATGACAATATTTCAGGATACTGTTCTTAATATGGGTCTTGATATGGGTCTGAGTGTAAGTGGTAATAAAAGACACTGAATAATGTTTTTCTTTTTTGACACTTTCCTTCAATAGGTCAGATCTAGGCTTAGATAGAGCATTTTTAATAAGCCTCAAACATTGAGTTAAATAGCCCCTTTCTAAGAAGCTTTGTTTAATTTCCAAGGCTTTCTCTATGAAGTTTTCATCAGAGTGGCAGAGGCGTCTTAATCTGTAGAACTGACTTTTAGGTAAACCATATTTTAGTGCATATTTTAGGGGTGGCACTGCTAGCTAAAAGAAAAGTGTTTGATTTGTTTCTTTCTTTCAAGGCTACAAATTTTAAATCAGGATTACAACCATTTAGGAATTTAAAAAATTACAACAGTTCCTAAGTTTTTCCTTGGAAAAGGCTAAACACATTATACAAATATCTGCATCATTTGAGTATTTTGTTGACAAAATATGGGTTGTTAACAGGGTTGAGACAAACTGATGCTCAGTGAAACCCAGTCATGTTCAGTAAGACAGTTGCACCCTCCTGGTCGGCAGGTTTGATAATGATGTCGCTGTATCTGTAGAGTTCTTGCAATTTGAGTTTCTTATTGTGATTCATGTTTGAGTGCGGGAAATTCATTTTGTAACTGTCCAGGATTTCTTTTTCAACCACTCTGCAGAAGGTTGAAAAATAGCCTAAAGCTAATTTGTTTGAGTTTTTTCTTCAACTCAAAATCATACATATTGCACCTTTAATAATATACTTAATTTGAATGGCCAAAAACAAATAAAGTGTGTATTTTAGTGAATATTTTTATTCAATAACGAAAGAGATTTCTGTTATATGCACTCCACAAGGCAACAGTATCAAAGCAGCAAGTTTCTGGGCCAAACCTGTTTTAAGCTAACTGGGACAAGCTTTGAGTGATGCAACATCTCTGATTCGTTGATTCAGAGATTTCACTAGTAAAGACAATGAAAGACGAGTAAAGGGAAAGCAGTGAACATGCTATTTGGCCCTGAGCGAACAGTGGTAGTGCACACAGCAGGAACATGGGCCTTTGTGAACCCAGGAATCGAGGGCGTGTCGGTCGGACGGACGGTTACCTACACAGGTCCTTCATTTAACTTAATACAGAGAAATGTCCCACAAAGCAACGTTACATGACCAAACAAAAGTAACGTAGTAACTTCAACTGTCTTTGGCAACTTATATGAGAAAAAAAACGCAGATATAGGTGGAAAAGCGTCTGTCCGCCTGTCTGTCCTGCCGACTCTTCGTCACATTTCTGCCCGAAAAACAGCGTCTGTCACCAGCAAAAAACTTTAACTCACCACAAATAAATCTCTGCGACAGTCAGCCCTCCAGACCGAGACTTCAGTGAACTTTACCCCAGAAAACAGACTCCCTCCCTATGAGTCAGACAGCGTCCAGATTACTGATGGTGATTATTTAATTATATAATTTAGCACAAAAAACTTAACTTTGTCACTTTCCAGGATGTTTGGTGGGTCAGGATCTCAATCACAACACATTATAACAGCATCCATAGGATTATAAACTGCCCGCAGGTTTAGATTGACAGGGGTACACCAGGGGAAACACCTTGAAAACACACAGACGTCATCATCATGACGTGTACCCTTATGCGACTTTAGGAGCTGCAGCACCGGCTTTCTGTGTGAATTACACAGCGGTTCACTTTTAAGGTAGAGATGCTTCCTCTGTGTGTATCACCATCGGCAGAAAATTGGCGAACCGCCACTGCAGTGTTATTGTGTCTTCTCCTGTGTGAAAGGGGCTAATGAATAATGAGATTAATTCAAAGGGATTCTGCATGAATTTGCTTGACAACAAGCCGCTCTACTCACCTTGTCTGAAAGCTCTGTTAGCTCAGGCTTGAGATAGCTTAGCAAGACATGACACACTGATATTTACTTTGTTCAGCTCATATGACTGCTCTTGTGGTTGCCATGTTCCTCAGTTATTCTTTGTTCATAGTACACTATTTGAGCAAGGTGTGACCAGACTTTCTCTGTGTCTGCTGGCACACCAGCTAGGTTTGCCAGATGAAGTGCCTGGAGCTGTGCAGTACCCTACTTGGGTGGTGAGCCATGGTCATGGGAGGGCATTCTTGCAGTATATGTTGTTACATCTGAAACTGTCACCACTAGTATAATTAGTATCTTCTGCAATGCAGCTATCATATGATCCACTCTAGCTCGTAAACATTATGTTGTATGGCATATGGAGAAGCCTACGGACCAAACTCTATTTGAAAATTGTACATTTTAATGTTATTTTGCTTAAAAGAAAACATGCATACTTCACTGAACATAACAGAAAACCTTAAATGAATCATCAACTCATATTTCTAAAACACAAACTAACAGGTGTTGTCTGATTATGACATCTCAATAAGTAAAGCTCTTCTGTGGAAGTGGCCTCAGAATGTTGGATTTATTTTGTTATCATTCTTTGAAGATTTTGACGATGCTTCTTAGAATTACCTGGATGCTAAGTGCCATATGGTGATTGATGCTATCAGTGATTTCGCCAATTTACTGAACTTTCTTATTATTTTGTCTTCTCTTCTTCTTCCACAAACACAAGACCATTAGCTGACAGCACCGTGCCAGATGCAATTCTCTAATCAGGCATATCACAGTTCTGTTCAATGACATTCACAGTTGCCGTGCTATTTTCTTTCTTTAGAGCTGTCTGATTACCTTTCACACCATGTTAGATCTGCCTCCCCTTCTACTATCAAACCCACCCACCCTCATATAAATCTTTACCACTTCCTTCACTCATGTCTCCCACTTCCTGTGTTCCCAAGCCATCGCCAACAATCCTAATGTTGATATTGTAAGGATCATTGTTAGGGAGGAGGAGGAGGCCATGAAGGAGGTACGGTGTGTTTGCACAGTGCTTGGGCTTCGCTGTATGAGCAATCACAAGATCCAGACTGAGTTTACACACTTCCTGGCTTTCCTCCAGGCACAAGCAGAGAGCTACTAGAGTTCAATGAACTCCCGCTTACCAAATGTTACACAGCAAACTGCGCTTAGCTACAAAAGCCTGCCGGGCTTGCTGATGTTAATAATCAGCCAGCCATTTGTCAGTCTCACACACTGGGCTGAAGGGATGTGAAAAAAGCTCACCCACCACCAGCTCTGAACAGCAGGGTTAATATTGATCAAGGTGTAGATTGGAGGTGACAGGAACTCACTTGATTCAAAGCAAATGTGAGTGTTTACTCAAGTTTTTTTGGCCTTCATCAGTCTGAGGTTCTTTTCTTGTGTCACAGGGAAGAATTAGGCTCTGTCCGTGATGAAACATTCACATGGCACATCCACTGTGTTTTTGCAATACCGTGCAGCTTCCAAGCTGTGTTAAGTAAGCATTTAATGCACCAAACTACATCCATCTTCGCTGTCCAAATACTAAAGTGGGCTGCTAGAGAGAACATCCCCACAATGTAACAGCTTATATTCATCCAGACATGACTAAAAAAGGCACACAGGAAACACAGGCACACAGGAAATGAAAAACATAAAATTGAGGAAGCAATCTACCCAAAGAATGATGGGCTCATCAACATTTGTTTCCACCTCAGCTATGTAGGTGGTTTTACAACCACAGCAGTGCGGGGGGTGTGGCTGAAGGCAGTGACTATACAGTTGTGACATAATAATCTTACGGAGGTCCTGACACCTCGTTGAAGGCACAGTTTTTTGATATGTGCTGTGTTCATTTCTCTGTTGATTGAGCGTTTTGAGACAATACAATATTGGACCTTTAAGCTCAAAAAAGAAGTCTGCTCTCAGTAACTAATAACCCTCCCTAACCAGGGCTGATTGCAGTCCAGCGCCATGCCGGATCTCCGGCGTACCAGCGTGACAGTGAATAAAAAAAAAAGAAATCGGGTTCGCCCAGAGATCTAACATACAGTTCTCTGGATCTCACAGAGGCGCAACTTTCAGTCAGTTACACTAAGGACATGTCTACTAGCCTATCAGAAATACGGTGGGGGCGGGCCTTGGCCAAACAGATTGATCCAGAGAGCAGTCGCTCCACGTGCTGTTGACGCGCACCGTAGTGTCAGGGTGGACCGCAAATTCATGAAGCCAGGGGAAGACACTAAAGATGTCGACAAAGGCATTAAGAACAAATGGCGCTGGGCTTGGCTAGAAGAGGTGGGTAGCGATGGAAAGCTCTTTGGGAGGCGGTGCCAAAAGCTCCGACAACCAGGTGCATGCTTCTGCACATTGTGCGCAAGGAGGCTAATGTGTGGAACTAGCGGGAAAAAAAGCGCTGTCACAGCACGAATCACGAACACTTTCATAAAGCAGCTGTGGTAGCTTTGCCCATAGATGTGCTCTGAGATTGACTGTAGGTGATACGTCTTGTAGGTACGGGGGGGGTGGGGTGACGTCATAGGAAAAAGTTCTGGCTCAGGATTTTTTTTTGCAATCACCCCTGCCTAACTTGTCCCTTGCTTGTTTTGTTAAAATTAAGGTCCTTGAAAGGACTGATAATGTACAGAGTAAACATATACTAAAAACATGACAGATTGCAATACTTTTAACTACACAAATAAGGCCCTCCCAATTTTTTTTATTTACATTTTTTTGTTTCCTTTCATTATTGTAATGCAAACATAGTTGATTTTCTCCTAATTCCTCTTGACTCATGAGTCAAGGAGGAATTGGGTTGTAGTTCATGTAGATGAAGTTTGCCGAGCTAAACAAGCTGAAGCTTAAAGCCACGAGGTAACTCAAGGTCATTTTTACTTTTTCCAACACAATGTCAAGTCACAAGGGTTTGTTTTCAGTGGTGCTGTGTCTGTAGTCGACCTCTGACCTTGCTGACAGGGCTGATGATGATACACACACAGATTGGAGAGTTCCTACTAAGAACAGCTTTCTCAGAACAGCACAGAATGAAAAGCAAGAGATACTAAACTGATCTACGTCCTCATGGAGTTTTCCACAGCAGTCTCATAGCAGGTTGTCGTATCTGGGGTGAGGGTCATTCCGGCAAAATACAGGCACTCAAACCATGTATCAATGCACTGAACAGAATCTGTGGGTATGATATTGACTGACATCCAAACCCAATGAGCTGCACTTACTCTCCTGCCTTTCACATTTCTTATCTTCACCATTCCCTCATCTTGTGAGCAGGATTTTGAATGACAGTTGAGTACAAATGGCAGCTGCTGTCATCACTCTCTTGTTAATTATATTATCGTCTAATCAGATCTGCTTCTTGACCTTGTTTAGCTTATCATCACTCTACTGAGAACTACAAGCTTATACAACCACTGAAGACTGGCTGTGAAAGGCTGCATTTGCATAGACCATTATATTCTATTTCAGAATCCTTAACCCATGTATTGTGTTAAAATTCATTTTTTCCCCATTTTAAACATATAACATCACTATTCTATCACAAACAGAGAGCCATACAGCAGACTCAGACATAAAACAAGAGTCATGGATTTTGAAACAAGCTACCTTCACATTGAATTTTTTTCTGACTGCACATAGGAGGGACTTAATGTGCTGTAGTTGGAATAATTGAACTGAGCCGTATTTTGTAGAAGTATCTTCTGATTAACTGTTTGTTCCATAGAAGGGTCAGCATTAAACTAATAATGATGGCAGTCAGCATTGGCTTGTGTACTCACCCTAAAGCCATAAAGTCTGGGTGTGGCTGCACCTATAAAACACAACATGCCAAGAAAACAATACATGAGAAGCAATGTCAAGTCCAAGAACATATACATGTTGTTGCCTTTTTCTGGTTAATTTGCTAAGTTATGTTTTTCACTATTTCACATGTCAAAATTTTACTTTGAATTAATCATACTTTTGACATCCATCATAGATAAAGATTTTATTACAGTTTCTTTGTACTGTACTCTAATCATAAATCTGAAATAAATAATGTGTCGTAATGGCTTTTTTATGGTTTTCGGTCCGATGTTAAACACCATAAATGCACTGCTGCACTGTATGTAAGATACTGAAACATAAAGGTTAGTTCTAAGTGCTGTAATGTAGGCAACTGGATGTGTTTCAGTTTTTCACCTCTAATCCAAGAGGCTTCTTCAGTTCTAACTAACTGGAGGGGAGTTGAAGGATTTTAAACTCCATGTGGGAGTGTCCTTACAGAGTCATTGTCCTCAAAGGAATGGTTTTTCTCCTTCAGATGTTGGTGGACACCAGAGTCTTTACCTGAGGAGTTGGCCCTCCTGTGTTATGCCATTTGTTTATGGAGAGGTTGTTTTATCTCCCCAATGTACATATCTGTGCAGTCCTGGCTGCATTGAACAGCATAAACTACATTACTCTGTATATGCCTGGGTGTTTTGTCTTAGGATGGAAGTTTCTGCCTTCTTGATGGTAAGTTTGAAGTGGACGGGGATATGGTGTTTATTGAAGATCCTCCCGAGGTTCTCAGATGTTGCCGTGACAAAAGGAATTGCGATGTTGTTCCAGTTAGTTAAAACTGAAGAAGCCTATTGAATGAGAGGTTAAATGTCTTAAAGAAACTGAAACACGTCCAGTTGCCTACGATACAGCACTTAGAATTACCATCACCTGGATTACTGTTTATAGTCTGTTACTTCCTTTGTTATTTTTGTCTTTCTTTTTTTTTTTCCACCAAAACAAAGGCCTGTCGGGAAAGTATGTCTGTCTTACTCCATAGGGTGTAGGAGCGGAACTGTGGTCTTAAAGGAATAGTTCAATGTTTTGGAAAACATGCGTATTTATTTTTTTCTTTTTCTGAGGGTGAAAAGAAAAGATGGATACCAATCTTTTGTCTGTTTGTTTGCATATCCTGAGCTGGAATCGTAGTTAGCCTAGCTTAGTAAAAAGACAGAGGAAGCAGAGGAAAAACATTATACTTTATGCAGTTGATCAGTTGATATGGATCTTCTCATCTCATTGTTGGAAAGAAAGCAAATTAAAAAGCCTTTCCCAATGCTGAAATAAAAAATTAAAGACTTCTGTTATTTCATATTGGCAAGTATGCATTAAAGGGGCCGTTCACTCTCATCACTCTCTCTGCATATTTTCCTCTTACCTGTAGTGTTTTAAAAAAATTGTAAATATAGATAAATATAAATACTGAATCTTTGAAACTGTTTCAATACAATATAATTTCCCCCAGTATCAATACTGATACCAGCTGTGCTCTCTCACTCTCACTCTCTCTCCTCTCTCGGTCTGAAGTAGTTTATCCTTAATGCTGTTGTGCTTAACACAACAGCAATTTGTATTAAAAAATCAAAATTGGAAATTCCAGTGAACACTACTTACCTGTAGTGCTATTTATCCATTTAGAATTTTGTGTTGTAAGTTGTTTTGGATATGAATATAGATTTTTGATATTGGCCGTAGAGATGTCTGCCTTCTCTCTAAGATGGGAGCAGATGGACGTGTGCATCAGCTCATCAACAAGAGGTTAGCCAACTTTACAACTTAGCCGAGGAGGACACCCCCCCCCCTTTAATAAGCATGAGCGACTCATCCAGATGCGTGTTTCCTTCTGCACAGTGATTCAGTGCAGGTCAGCAGAAAGAAAATCGTCCCTCCATGATACTCCTCAAACCAAGGTCTGGTGATTAACTAGGGCTGTGCAATTAATCGAATTTTAATCGTGATTTCGATTTTGGGGTCAAACGATCTCCAAACTAATATAATCAAGTTGAAACGATTTATTTGGCATTTCTCATTGTACAGTAGACCTAGATATTTTCTGAAAGAGACGCGCATGCGCAATTCAATCCCTCCCCCAAAGCATTCAACGCGGCCATGCTGACTGGATACGTGTCCGCTGCATAACGGCTCGGCCACGGCAGCGGAGCTGATAGGTTTCGCTTTAGTCTCTGTGTTAACTTCCACCAGGTCCGCTGCGCTGCGTGTCTGCTCCGTCCCTGCTCCGGCAGTCCAGAGCCCTTCTGGTGGATCGGAGCCACGACGTAGCAATAACCCGAATTTAGCACATAGCAGACAGGAAGTCATGCACCAAAACAACAACATCACATCCGGTCACTTTTCAAAAATGAAACACAAAGTGTTTTTTTTTGTTGTTGTTGAGAGACATGCTAATAAACGCATCATGTTTCCAAACTCAAAAATAATTGTTTAAATAATCGTGATTTCAATATTGACCAAAATAATCGTGATTATGATTATGATTATGATTTTTCCATAATCGAGCAGCCCTAGGATTAACCAGTAACCAGGTCATAATTGCTGGAAAGAGTCATTGCTGTTGAGTTTTTGAAATAATTTGTTTTTGCACTTTGAGCACCACGTGCAGATTGTCATCTAGTTCCATTACATTGAGAGAAAGTAGTCAGTAGTAATCTCTACAGAAAATCTCCAAAACTCAGCAACAAAATCATCTAAATGGATAAATAGCGCTACAGGTCAGTGGAAAAATATGTATTTTTGATTTTGATTTTAAACATGTTCTCAAGTGTTCACCAAGCCGTTAATTTGAAACTAGTAATTACCAAACATTTCTGCACAAAGCACCTTCCATTCTTTGTAAACACAAAGTACATTTCAACTCACAGCAAAGACTGACACTGTGTACATCTATGTTTGCATGTGTGAGGTTGTAAATCCTGTTTACTGCAACCTACACAAGCTCAGTTCAGCTGTAATGATGATTTACCCAACATCTGTGGTCTGTACAGTAGGTCTGGATTTTGAGATAGGCAGGCATGGAGTCTGGCAGCAGCAAGACACACTAATTTAATCCCTTCATAGCCTGGGAGAACTATCAGAAACACCCACATAAACATGCTGGTTAGTCACATTTTCAGTGATGTTTGTGCTTGGAGCTCAGTTAGACAACCTGAATCTCGAAAAGAATCCAGTGAGGGTGAGGCCAGCATGGGTTCTGAGTTCACGAGGATGGGGATGCTGCAAAGGAGGTCTGTACTGAGCAGATGCAGAATGTTGTGTGCTCATGTGGAAATTTCCATTGGCACAGCATTTTATTGTGGCTGTACAGTGAGTTCGGGGCATAGCCCAGCCAGCCAGGAGGCACTTGAGCCAATACAGTGCTCCCAACCCTGTTTCTTTTGCTAAACAAAGCTGATATGGGCTTGTTTGTCTCCTGCAGCAGAAAATCAACTGACTTACTGTTGTCACTAGTAAGCTAAATGCAACTCCATTTCAATTAGTGAGATTGAAACAGAAGATACATTACTACAGATACATTAAATAAGATGTTGGTGTTTGGGACCAATTTAAGAAAATACAGTTGCTATTTAAAGTTAAAGGAGCAATTTGTAAGATGTAGCCAGAATTTTAAAATAATATGTTCAAAAAACATTGGGAGAGATGTCTACAGAAGTAAGCATGCTAACCACTTAGTCCTGTCCCATAATACCACTTTATATGTCAAGACACAACAGTCCGATAGCCCCTGTAGTTTTAGATGGGAGACAGTATTATATGCTAGTATTGAGTTTTCTGTGTTTCACAACTCTTTTAGATTTTAGTGTAAGAAATGAAAAAAATAAACTCAAACACACTCCATTCAAAATGGACACAAACTAAATATAACTCACCAAAACAGTCTTGGTTTGTCTTACCACAAAAGTTTGGTCGAAATAACTGACATCCATCGGTTTCAGAGACTGTGTTCAGTCCCAGTTCGGAGTCCAGCCGCGTTCACTCTCAGGCTATGCCAGTGGTGACTTCCTCTGTGAGCCGAGGTCCTGGTCCAGACAAACTCCAGGGCCACTGGCTCCACAGCTAACTTAGCTATGTCTTAGTTAACTATCACAGCTAACAAGGTCCCAGCTCATGGTTATGCTTTCATATTATTTTATTTAATTTTTATCAAAATTTACCTAAATAAATTCAAAATTCCCTGTTGGTTGAAGCTGCATTCATTGAATTTTGATGCCTAGGGAACAGAAAAAACTGTCAGAACATGATGACAGATGTACAACTACCACCACCCCTATCTAATATACACTGCTCTAAATTAGTTCAGGATATTGGGATATTTTATTGTTTCCCTTGATTATTTATTCTGTGACAAAGCTGAATTTTATATCGTGTATTGGGAACATTTTTGGTCCACAAAAATGATGGGACACATTTTAATTAGATTTTTACTGCATATCCATGTACATGTACACTTCTGCAGCCATATCCCATCATCCCTAACCATTTAAGCTTATTGTATATGACTGTATATGACAAATTCATTGGCTTTAGTTATATTTTTACACACAGACATCTAGAGCAGTGGTTCCCAAATAGTGTGCCGCAAGGCAAGTCAGGTGTGCCGTGGGATTTTGTTCTGTCCATGCATTTAATAAACACTGACTTCTCTTTGATTTGACTTCTCAGGTGATTTTTTAGGTGAACTTTTAAAAGGGGAGGGGGAGCCCTTTTAAAAGTCCACCTAAAAAATCACCTGGTCCTTGCTGTTTATTAAGGGAATGAGAGGATTGTGGTCACCTTGTAGAGTAAAGGAGTCAAGTCCATAGAGGTATCTGGAAAACTTGGGCCCAAAGGCCCAAACTGCAGCGGCACTCCTTTCGATTTGTGTGTAGCGCTGCTCAGTGTCAGTGAGCATTCTAGAGCAAAACACTACTGGTTTCAACTGTTCATCATGTTTCTGTAGCAGGACTCCACCTAAACCATAGTTAGTAGCATCTGCATCGATAATGGTAGGCTTCCTCACATCATAGAATGCCAGTACAGGTGATTCTGTGATGAGTTGTTTTACCTTTTTAAAGGCCTCCTCTTGCACTGCACTCCATACCCATGTTGCATCGTTTTGGAGTAGGTCATGGAGAGATTTGGTGACCTCAGACCTGTTTGGCTGATACCTGCCTAGGTAGTGGATCACACCCAAGATCCTTTTCAGGTCAGTGATGTTCCTTATCGGCTCAAGCTGAGTGACAGCCAGGACTTTGGCCTCATCTGGACGGATACCATGCTAATCGATGCAATGTCCAAAGTAGTTGAGTCGTCACTGACGCAGGAGACATTTGTCGTGGTTTAGCTTGAACCCAGCTTTCTCCAATGTGTCCAGAGTCCTCTGAAAACTCACCTCATGGATCTCTTCAGTGTCAAAGAAATACCTTCCAAAGGGAGTTATAAATGTAGTAATTTGACATTGTCCAAAAAGGAAAACCCTTTGCACCAGTGAGTTTTGGAAAGATGTCATTAATGGTGGGCAGAATAAACTTTTCTCTCTTTACAGCATTATCTAGATTTTTTAAATTAAATCATGTCCAAGGCTGGTCTTTCTTCTTCTTGGGTACAGCAGCCATCGGAGCACACAACTCTGTGGGCTCCTTGGTCGGCTTCATCACACCACTGCCTACTATGTGATAAAGCTCCTTTTTTAGTATAGGGAGCATTAGCACTGACACACCTAGCAGTGGTACAATGTCCTCCTTCAGTCTGATTTTGATTGGCTTTATCTTCAGCTTGCCTATATCTGCTGGGCAGGCATCCCACAACTGCTTTGTGCTTTGGTCTCTTATATGCGCTTGATTAAGCCAATGGTGATAGTTACATTACAGCTCAGCAAGTTGCTGCCACGTGGCCCTTACATTTCACTCTACCCCCTGGCTTCCTAAATTTGGCTACTGTAGTTTTCAGTTGTGTCTTATCTCTCAGCAGGTTAAAAGTATTTTCTGATATCACACTTGTTTCTGCCCCTGAGTCAATTTTAAAGTCTATTTCACAAGCAGTTTCACAGTCCAGGCCTTGGTTGAGTCATCCACGTCTGTAATTTCTCCCAGGAAATTAATGTGGCTCCTGAATTCTCCCTCTTGAGGTGCAGTGACCTTGTTGACCACACGGGAATAGCATACTACTGCAAAATGTCCTTTTTACAGTACTGGCATTCTGTTTTGTATGCAGCACATTTGTCCTCCTTAGCACTCACCCTACCACATCTGGAAAATGTGTGTCCCCCATAGTTACTGCCATACCCCTGTTTTGCCTTGGGCCCATTTTTCTGTGCACGTCAGTTTCTCTGTTTAAAAACTGTATTGTGCACGTTGTTGTATGCTCCCTGGAAACAGGGGCTTTCATGAATTGTATTCACCTTCAGTAGCAAATAACGGTCCAGTTTTGCCATAACAGTCTCATAATCATTTTCATCTTCACCGTTGTCCTCCGAGAATGTGAATGTTTTGAAGACTTGCTCAGCCTCCTTCCCAAATGAGTAGAACAGTGTACAAACCAGCACCTCTTTGACTTCTTTGTTAAGTCTTGTTGCTATTCTGAAGTGGTGAAACATCTGTAGCCATTCTGGCCATGGTTCTGTATGAGAAAAGTTGAAGTTTTTCGGAGGTGGAAACTTGGCAGTCATATCTTTTGCTAACTTTATTAGTTAAAAGATTATCACAACTCTGGATATCTAAGACTGACTGGTCTTCTTACACCAGGTGTAGATGACGGACGAAAGGACTTTTACTTCCCTTGTTTATATTTTGACCCAGATGCAACTCCAGAAACTCTGACCTGGAGAAGTAAGGACAACAGCATCACTAAAAACACACTGGAACATCACCATATTGCATATCAGGGGAGCACTTAAAACCTGTGGCCACCCAAACTAAATCTAAAAGATCCAGAAAACAGAGAGGACGAGACAGAAAAACGAAAAGCCATTCCTTATGTCGCAGGAATATCTGACACTTGTCCACCCCAAGCACAAACACCCATCCGCAGGCGTAGTAATCTACTACAGTTCTGAGTTCCCTCTCCAGAGAGTTTAACACCCATTCACACCTGGACCCACCTAGCCCTTATGATCAACAAGAATGCCGGTTGGGTAACAAGCAGTGGCGGATACAGAATATCATTGATGGGTCCGCCTGGGAATATTTGGATGGGCCTCATGTCAGAATATCACAATTACCAGTCTGTCAGATGAATAACTCCACACATGAAATAAGAACAAATCTAGCACTGCATAACACTTGTTATAAGAGTGGCTGCAAGACAAACAGAACATGAATATTAATATATCAGAAAAATCAAATGAATAAAAAATCAGAACATCCTTTCAGTGCTAAAGGACATTGAAGGCAGTGTTATGATGGACCTGAACAAACTATTCATGTTCCGTATATCCATACACGTCATTGCTCTTCACAGCCACAGTCCCTGTGTTGTGGTCACAACAGACTCTTCGGGAACTTAGAAGGCAGCTTGCGTTCACAAGAAGCAACCACGTCCTGGTTAGCTATCTCATGCTTTTCTATCAGCCTTTTGGATGAGTGGAGAAACGTCTCCAGGAAACTGAAACTGAAGTCCAGTATTTATAGCACTTAGAAATTATCATGACCTCAATGACTGAGAAGCTTCATCAACATATTCTCATAGCTGTAAAAAAAAATTCTAATAGCTGTATATTTGTTGATGAAAAGCTGACACCTTGGATATAAAAGCTTTCAACTGATACAAGGATCTGGGTTACAGAGCCAATTGAAGAACCAAAACCGAAGCGTCAAACTGTTTTTCCTAAACATCCCTGAGATGAACCAGCCCAAAACAGAAGTGTATTACCATCTCTGTCAGCAGCCATCAGGCTGTGTGCTCTTTAAATGTGCCTGCTGTGGTGAACTGCAGCGTGGAACCCGCTACAAAATCCTCAGAGGCGTTATGTTCAAGGTCATCTCCACTGCTGCTGCTTGTCGTCACTTCTGATTATACAACCTCGTGCCTGCCCTCAGATTTGCCTTAATTTTACACATGCTGAAGCACACACTGTTTTGCTCCAGTATATCGTATTTGTGTCTGCAGCAGCAGGAGATATGGAGCCTATGAATTCATTTAATCGATGACAGGCTCTTTTGTTGCGGAGGAATTAGACTTTATGTCACAGAGTTTGTATCCAACCTTTGACTCTCTTTTTGCCCCTATGTGTGTCTGCTCTTTTTTTAAGTATTACTTACTATCTCCCACAGACACATCCAGCTCTGATGACCTTTGATTGCCAAAAGTTTAATTAAAGCACTAGCTGCATCACTGACTCAGCTTTATCTCTCATGTTGTGATGACATGGGTGAACCTCAGCTCAGCTTAGTGTGTGCTGGGATTGAATCCCAGCCAGTAGAAACAGGTGGATCAGGATCTTAGCCAGCGGGCCTGAAGCAGGGAACTCTGTGAGAACTTCTTTCAGTGTGCAGAGTGATTGCATCTACAGGAGCAGAAAGAGGTATTGTCCATGTGACTGTTTGTTCTGAAAACAGGATCTGTGGACTCACTGATTGTGAAGGCAATCACAAGCAGAAAGTTTCAAGCAGAAGGTTTTTGCTTGTGAACTCACCAGCTGTCCCTGTTATGTGATATGAGGCTGTGTGGTCGGGTGGAGCAGAATGGCAGTAGAATAGGGATTTGTAGGAAAACTGAGTTATTGATACTATTGTTCCATTTGTAAATTGAGTTTCAATGGCATTGTTATCTAAAGAGTTGTTGTCCAAAAGGTAACATTTAGCTAATGTCCACTGACATGCTAACCTGGAAATAAATGCATTCTTGTTTTTTGTAAACAAACACAATAATGTTTATGTTCAGGGTGATGTTTTATATTAAAGCATTTGTAATAAGTGTAAGTTAATATCTAATAAGACCATTATTAGCCTTTATAATGCGTATTAACATTAATAAGACTATACAAGCGTTCTAGTAGCATAATACACACATTGAAATGCAATAACTGTGTTAATGCTGAATAATTGCTTAAGAATATTAATAAGAGCCTTATAGAATTTGTATAATAGTTTGTATTAGCTCTAGCAAACTTATTTTTAATAACTTGCCTATTATGCCATAGTTAAATCTCAACTAAGCTTTTTGTGTTGTTTTATTAAGATTATTACATACTTTATCGCCTTTTTTTAGGAGTTAACAATGCACTAATTAACAGTCATACGTGCTTTTTGGAGCTACCCTATGTAAAGCAAGAACAATGCCAATAAATTCTATATCCTGCACTTCATAACAGTTTTATGAATACGTCCCTAATATAAAGTGTTACTACTTATATCCGTGTTTGCTAACATATTAGCTGTTAATCAGTGAAATAGCACAAAAGCAGGGCCCACTCTATAAAACCTTGCTCGATGGCATTACTAGTAACCAAAGACTTCACAGGCTATCTTTAAATTATCAAAGCACCCTAAAACATAACAAGATTTATATCCTGTCAATATAACTTGAAGCCACTTAGTGTTTGTTGGTCATCAATTGTGGTTGTTTGCAAGGTGAAATGGTTTATTTTTAGTTGTTGCTTGAGAATCTCTTTATACAAAGTGCAATGAAGTTCCACACAAATTTTCCATTTATTTTTGCTGGGTGGCCATTACTTTACGATATCAAAATTTAAATTGCATGTTACAATCCACATGGATCAACTCTTTTTATTTTGAAAAAGAAAAAAACATTCTTTATTGCCATCCTTTGGCCAGAATGTCCACTATGCATACAAAAGTTTCTCTGACTCTCTTACTAGAATTTTATATTTGCTTAGCTTGACCATGCTCCCCAAAGGATGACCTGCATTACCAACCTAAAACACAAACTTAACATTTTTAGCCCCAGTACTTGTCAGACCTACAAAGTTGTCAGTATGTTGTTTATTCTGTCTAAGAATCTTGTATCATGCGGTCTGCTATCATTGCAGCCTCCAGACTAGCAGGCTTTAGACTTGTCTTGTGTGATTTGCTGAAAAATATTAAGTCAATCAAGACAAAGCACATATATGTGATTAAGAATAATCAAACAAATAAGAAATTATGACTACTTCGAAGTTGTTGATTTTCAATGTTGTGCTTCTGGATATATCCTTTTCACATGACTGCAGCATTAAATCCACTAAATACCACACTGGCATATCAGCATCATACACGCTTTCTACACATTTTTCACTTTTACTTCACCTCCAATCCTCTTTATCCTTCACCTACTATACTTGCTGTGACCTACTAAATATGTATCAGCAGCTGTTGTAATCGAATAGAGTTCCAGTAACAGTGAATGGAGGACTGAATGTGTTTAGGATTAAGGTTTACATACCCAGAACTAGCTTACCTCTAAGTCCTGATTGCACCATGCAATGCTTAATAATAGTACAGCAGCTGAGTGAAGAGGGTATAAACACACATCAGTTGTTTGCATCAGTGTGGTCAGCTGATGTGTTTGAAGTGCTCCTTGATAATAATATGAAGACTCTCTCCTCACACCTGACTTTAACTTGTTTGGTACAAACTCTGGTGCATTTGCCAGTTTAGCTTAGTTAATTTAGGCTGATACAAAAGCTATTGATTAAGCCCTGATGTGGACCCAAAACACTGGACTGGTTATCACTACAGAAATCCAAAGAGAAACAGAGGCTGGCAGTGCATGATACACATTAAAACATCCACAGCATCAAGATACACTACTGTCATATTTCATAGCGTCACAATTTGCTATAGGCTTGATATGGCTTAATCTAGTCTGAATGTATCTTAGGTTAGTGTCAGACTTGTGTTCTGTTTGAAATTGTGAAATAATATACACCGATCAGGTATAACATTATGATCACCTGCCTAATATGGTGTTGGTCCCCCTTTTGCTGCCAAAACAGCCCTGACCCATCGGGGCATGGACTCCACTAGACCCCTGAAGGTGTGCTGTGGTGTCTGGCACCAAGATGTTAGCAGCAGATCCTTTAAGCCCTGTAAGTTGCGAGGTGAACTAAGAGGAGATGTTCTGACCCAGTCGTCTAGCCATCACAATTTGGCCCTTTTCAAACTCGCTCAAATCCTTATGCTTTGCCCATTTTTGTTCTACTTCATGTTCACTTGCTGCCTACTATATCCCACCCACTTGCAGGTGCCATGATGAAGAGATAATTGGTGTTATTCACTTCACCTGTCAGTTGTCATAATGTTATGCCTGATTGGTGTAAGTTTATTTAGCAAAGGAACACAATGAACTGGAAGACGTTACCTAGTATGCAACAAACCAAGCTATTACAAGCTGTAACTTGCAAATTTTCTGACCCTATGAAATTAGCAACAACCTTAAAACCACTGACATGGGATGTCAATAACATTGATCACTTTGTTACAATGCAATGTTCTGCAGGGAAACCTTGAGTCCTGGCATCCACATAGATGCCACTCAACATGTACCACCCACTCAAACACTGTTGTGAACTAAATAAACCCCTCATGGCAACAGCACTCCCGACACCCCTAGAGGATTACGACCATGCCTTGACGGGTTAGAGCTGTTTTGGCTGCACAAGGGGAACCTCCACAATATTAAGCAGTTGGTTTTAATGTTGCGGCTGGTCAGTGTATATGTATATACAATGAATGACTATTTAAAATTAAAATAATCCTTCTTGGGAAAATATACACTGAAAATATGTTTAAAAAAACATTTTTTAATCTCCAAAGATTAATTTAGCAAGACATATGGCACTCAGTTGTTTATGCAGGACCAAATGATGTGTTAGAATTGCATGATTACTACAAAAAATCAACATTTGGTCTCAAGAAAGTGAAAACTAATGGAGACATGAATTGTTGAAAATGAGAGCTTCTTTGTTTGGGTTTGTTTGGGTGTTTTTTTTTAATTGTTATTAATTTGATTGCTGTTACCATTCAGCAACAACTATTGAAATGAATAAATGTTGCCAAATATCCTTATGTTTTCTTGGATGTTAAGGACAAATTTCAACACAATCAAGTAAAAAATTGCAATCCGTTAGAAAAGAAAAAATCGCAAAAATGCAGAAGCTTTGCTCTGACAGCCAAACTTCAAGAATTCATAACTAAAACTGTATTCATAGTAATGCTTAAGGATTTTGCACAGTCACATGAATTTAATAGAAGATTTTAGATTTTCATTTTTTTACAATAAAATATGACATGAACCAGGGCTGTGCAATTAATCAAATTTTAATCGTGATTTCGATTTTGGGGTCAAACGATCTCCAAACTAATATAATCGAGTTGAAACGATTTATTTGGCATTTTTCGTTGTACAGTAGACCTAGATATTTTCTGAAAGAGACGCGCATGCGCAATTCAATCCCTCCCCAAAAGCATTCAACGCGGCCATGCTGACTGGATACGTGTCCGCTGCATAACGGCTCGGCCACGGCAGCGGAGCTGATAGGTTTCACTTTAGTCTGTGTGTTAATTTCCACCAGGTCCGCTGCGCTGCGTGTCTGCTCCGTCCCAGCTCCGGCAGTCCAGAGCCCTTCTGGTGGATCGGAGCCACGACGTAGCAATAATCCGAATTTAGCACATAGACATAATATACGTATATTATGTCTACGATTTAGCACATAGCAGACAGGAAGTCACGCACCAAAACAACAACATCACATCTGGTCACTTTTCAAAATAAAACACAAAGTGTTTTTTTTTTGTTGTTGTTGTTGTTGAGAGAAATGCTAATAAATGCATCATGTTTCCAAACTCAAAAATAATTGTTTAAATAACTGTGATTTCAACATTGACCAAAATAATCGTGATTATGATTTTTTCCATAATTGAGCAGCCCTAACATGAACTGAAAAAAAATCTGAAATATGGGTGAGTTGGTATGGAATAATCTTACTGGCTCCTTGGATTGGCAATCTTGGCTTCTGTACCTTGGCATTAAATGAGATGACCACTTTCTACTAAAACATTCTGTAAAACCTAGGACAGTAGGTTATAATATTATCAGATAAAGAGGTTACTGACATTTTCTGTGTATGACCTGAATGCTGCAAAACAGAATCAACATGGTGGTCAGTTCACAAGTATATCGAGTACGCAGCTAGATTTGCCCATTACAGTTTCACAGCCCTTGTAGTAGGTGTTCCATTTCAAGAATTTGTGTTGTAACTGCTCTAGGTTCTCCTTCACAAGGGCTGACAGATTACATTCCACGTGCTGCTAGTGCTGGTCATTAAGCCTCAATGTTAACACTCAGCTAAGTGAATGTGAGTCAGTCTGGAGTGGTAACAGAGCTCCTGTAATGCACGACAGCAGCACTTCACTAATATAAAAGACAATGTGATTTTCTGTTTGGCTGAGTTCAGATTAGCAGGTTGGAGGTGAATGGGGTCAAAGCATTGCCACCAACTTCATTATTGTGTTACACCACAGTGAACCAGTTCAGCATATGGTACTGGTACTGAGCTAAGGGTGTGTGTTAGTATGTGTATTAGAATAACACAGTCTTGTGTAACTCAGTGAAATAACACCCCTTGCTAGGAATGTGCGATATATTATCGTTTACGATATATCGTCAAAAACATTCCCCACGGTAAGAATATGTCATCCCACGATAAAAAAACAATAAATTCCCGTATGTAAGCACACAACACACTCGCAACCCAACACGTGTGGAATATTGACAACAATGGCGGAAGGCGGAGCAGACACGCCAGGCAGCGAGGAGTGCGTTCCTAAACGAGGCTCCACCTCCATTATCTGGAACTGGTTTGATTTGACACCGCACAACATTATTTTCATTATTTTATTAACTTCACAGGCCGTTTAACATCACATTCATGCAGCACACATGACGTTGCTCCGGCAGCTCCACTTGTCTGTGTTGCCTCAGTCTCCGCTGCCTCACATGGGTGGCAAGCTAGCAGGTAAAGTCAGATTTGTTGTCATTCGCCGCTCAGGACGGCTTTGCTCGCTTGTGTCGCATTTTCGTAGCAAACAACATAAGCTAACGCTAGCTGAATTGATAGGTCAAGGGACAATAGTGCATGCAATAGGTCAAGCTGATAGTGAAGTTTTAGAGCGCCCTCTGCTGGATCACAAGGCGAACTACTTCAAACGGTCTGTTGCGCTTATAGGGCCCTATTCTTCCATGCGCGTAAGAGGGAAAAGGCGCGCAGCTGCACGCTTTTGGGCTGCGCAGATTCTCCCACTGACTTATCTCTGCCGCTTAAGCACCTTCAGTCGAGATGCGCACTTGGGGTGGAGCAACCCAAAAATATGGGTGTTTCCTTTCAGATCTGGCCTTGCGCGTATTCTCCCACTGACTTAAGCGCTTCTCCTCTTACGTGCTTCAGAGGCTGTAGTAAGTCACGCGCCACCGGAAGGTGAAACATAATATTGCACTTAAAGTTGGGATGCAGTTACAATTTACGCCATATGTAGGAATAATATTGTAAAAGAGACTCCCAGAAAGCTATCAAATGTATTCAAACAATCAATGTCACGAAGTTTTTTTCTTTCTCCCCTCATTTGTTACACAATATTACAGGCCTACAACATTTTTATTTATATTGATGTAATGATAATGTCAAATGTGATGACGACTTAAATTGGAAACACCTGGAAACATCTATTAAGATGAGTATAAAAAGGACTGTGAGGGCTGTGAGTTCACAATCAGACATCAAAATGCCCATCATGTACCTGGCTGTGGTTCTGCGTGAATGGGAGAGGAGGAGAGCGCGTCAACGGCGCATTGCGAGGCGACGGCGCATATATCGGCCGCGTTTGGACATCCTGGGGCTCACGGATGTTGAATGCATCCAAAGGTTTCGTTTCGACCGTGAAGGCATAATGCAACTCTGCCGGCTTTTGGACGAGCAGCTCTCAACTCAGACCAATCATCCCCATGCCTTACCGGTAATTATTAAAGTAACCACTGCGCTGTCGGTGCTTGCATCTGGCTCATTTCAGAGGATGGCTGGTGATGTGGTCCATGTATCGCAAGCTTCTGTGTCAAGGTGTTTGATACAATTTGTGGACGCAATGTTGCACTTCACCAACCAGTTCATCCGAATGCCAGCAACAGCCGCTGAAAGATGAATAATTGAAATAGGGTTTCACAGGGTTGCCAGGTTCCCCAATTGGCGACAGGTGGAGTTGATTTCAGTAAGCTGCGAGCGCAGTATAGGCACACCTCTCATCCTCTGTGATTTCATTGATGACTTATAAACATGTTTGCTATTCAGTCATATGCACAGTGTTCTGATTTAAATATTTTATTGGATGTATTTCATACAGCATAAAACATGCTCTCCTTCAAAGTGTGAGGCCTTTTCAAATTTAAAGTCTGGTTTATCTTTTGCACGGATTTCAATGGCATTCACAAGTCTTAGGAAAACTCCATGTTCCATGATTTCCAGACAGCCGAAATGAATGACGACATGGCCAGGTCTGCCTCCGTTTTCAATGAATCACGCCTCTCTGATGAGGCCGCCTGGATTCCCGACTTACGCGCGGTGGGTGTGTCAGAAGTCTGGATGGGAGAATCAGCGTAAATGAAAAGCGCTTAAGTCCAGCCGCGTAAATCAGGACTTACGCACGGATGGGAAAATAGGGCCCATAGACTGTACATTTTGATTTCGAACAGGTCATTGCATTCGAATAAGAACTTTTCCCCCCACTTTCAAACTACATTTCGAATAAAAAGTGACAGCCCTAACAAATAGTGCCTACAAAGGACAGTTAACACCACTAATTTTTTCCACCACCTCAAACACAAGCACAAACCAGAAGCAGCGTCAACTTCATCCAAAGCTTCCGGTACTTTGTGATTTTTATAAGCTTAGTTATTTTTGCTGTTTGCACTCTTTTTTTTACTGCCTGTGTGCCAAAAAGTTTTAATACATTTTTAATAAATAATAGATTCTGTTCTCACATTTCAGACTTGTTTGTTTTGTGTCACTACATTTTTGCAGTACAGGTGTACTGCTTGAATGTAATTGATGTAGTTTAGTAGCCTTTATTATTATTTTGGTGATAGATTTATAGTCAAAAATATTAGGCTGAATTGGTGTTTATTTATTGCCATTTTTATCGTTACCGTGATAAATACCAGAAATTATCGGGATACATTTTTTAGTCTATATCGCTCATCCCTACCCCTGGCTCTGATATAATAAGCAACTCAGATTGAGCTCTAGAAGATTGTGGGTGATTTTGGGAACTTATTTTGTTATCTTCATATTACTAAACTTCCTTCATGCGTCAGGGTCATTTGTGAAAGACATTGATCAAATGAAATACAGATGCTTTCCTCGTTTGTCTGCAAAATCATTTAAAGAGTAAACAGATGAATGTTTTCTGGACAGTCAAGACCCCTCCTTCACAGTGCAATAATGCTGTTGGCAAAATTTAGGACACTGATCCAAACTCCCTCAGCACGAGATGGTCAGATTTTCTTACCTCCCTGCCAGTTCAAAAAACACTGGATCGGCCCCTCAGAGCCGTGCTGTTTATTAAGTCGGAGATCCAGTTTGGGCAGTGCCACTGCTATCTGTTGTGTAAACACTATCTGACTCTCTGCAACACAGCATATGTGTGTGTGATAATAAAACATTGTCCTGGCTTTAGCATTATGAAACATTACTTTCATACACTGGATAGAAATCCATCGTTTCCAGCTTGTTCACTGTAAGTAGACTAGTTGTGTAAGGTACGGCAAACCTTTGTGTTTCCTTTGAAGTAACTAGTGGTCTTGACTGTTTAGCAACGCTTATTTTACAGATCTACATATTAATTGGTAAGCAAGTCGTAATTACCAATTAGCATATTTGAAATTCTTTTGAAATTACCCCCCAGTTACCACAAAAGTTACGTCAAAATGTATTGACAATTACACCATTATTATTTCATAAAGATAATGAGCTTTTTCCTCAATAAGTGAGTAATAAATAACTGGTTGTTTCTTTCTCGAGAACTATGCCAATAAATTCTCGTTTTGAAGGTCAGTAAATTGAAGTACATTTTTTTATTATCCATTTACATTTTCACCCATTTCTATCACTTCAGCAGAGCAGTCCAACTTCGGGACAATATTCAATTTTTTTTATTCTTAGTGACCATAAATTGCTAATAATGGACCAATACAACTTCAATCAAGTCACTTATTTCTTCTTTCAAAGTTTCATTTGTCAATTAACTAATGATAAAGTCTTGACAACAACAAATTAAATGTCAACTTTTTTCCATTTTGAGACTGAGTATGTATGCAGGTACATACAGTAATTGTATGTACCTGCATATAGTTATTGAAAATGTAAATGGTTAAAAAATGTACTTAAATTCACTGATCTGTTAGACAGAAACTAATCGGAAATGTCCTGGAAATGTATTAAAGAGATTTCCACCTATGCATATACTGCTTGTTGGAAAATAGCAAAATATTATACCTAAAAATAATTGGGGTATTTTTGAATGCATTTTGAGGTAATTATTGCTGAAATTATTGAAATTTCAAATAAGTTGCTTGGTAATAAGGACCCACTTTTTTTCCAGACCTGTAAGTGTTACCAACTGTTTCCTTGAAGGTTCAGTTCTCAGACTAAAATTAAATCAAACTATTCCTTGAATTCTTTCCTCTGAATGTTAATCATGTTTGAGTTTATTTGGGTAATGTGATTTTCTTTTCTAGTTCTTTGAATTGGTTGAAACTAAAGGATGAAGGACAGGTTTTACAGATGGTTATAAAAAGTTAATCTTGGTAATTCAATTAATTAATGGATTTAATATAAGAAAAAATAAGCAAACACAAAAGCTAGATATTTTCAGAATCAGAATCAGCTTTATTGGCCAAGTATGTGAACACATACAAGGAATTTGACTCTGTTTTTTTTCTTCGTTCACGATGTACATAGACATAAACATGAACATAACATAACAAACATTCAACTAGAAAGAACAAGAACAACAAAGAACAGTAAGTTAACGAAACAAACATTTAATGAACGTTTCACAATGTCATTTTGGACCAAAAATGGCTGGCATTAAAGAAAGTCTATGTAACTTTTGGAAGAAGAATTAACTCAACCTAGAAATAACAAAACATGACACTATCAGCCCCAGAGCACTTGAGCAAATACCAGTTCAATGTATAATCTTACCTCCCTTGGTATTCCTGTGTATTAGTACGATATCCTCCTTTTCCATGCCTATTAAAAGTCAGTCTACAGCTGCACCAAATCGGTTGAAACTGTCATGATTCTCAACTGTGCGCTTGCGTCAGTGCAACAACATCATTGGTAGATATCTTTCCCAGTTCGGCTGTGATATAGCAGACGATTGACTTTTGCGGGAAAGTGGATATGTGTCATACAACTGCCATCCCTGCCGTTACCGTGACTTTTCTATTCAAAATGTTTTATGTGGTTTGTTTCCTCTCTTATGTTGCCCCTGCCCCCGCCCCCAGGCCCATAGCTAGTATTGAGGACACCAAGGTCAGGTCCTCTATTTTTTTGGGTCTTTATTATTATCATTATTACATTCCCAAAAATGTTAAATTCAAGGGCCAATTGCTGCTAAAGTTGTCATCATCATCATCTCGCCAGCAGAGCTGAACAGCTCTACACATGTAACTCTTGCATTTTCTTGCGGTTGGTTTGTAAGACAAGCAACCAGTGGTGGAGCTGATGTAGCAGACTCTGAGCCATAATTGCGCCACCGGAAGTCAGCTGTTGCAGCTGCAGTATCTCTAGGCTCAGTAGGGTTGGTGGAGCAATTGTAGGACAGCCTCTCGGCAGCTACTACTACTACTACTACTACTACTATAAACTGCTGAAAACAGAGACTGCATATAATATACCTGCCTTTAATTGCATACAAATATACAGAGTGGCTTTAACAGTTTTACTTGCTGGTCACAACAGTCAAATAAGATTCAGTCAATTAAACAGCTTGTGGTTAGTGGATGTCAATGGCTTGGTGTGGATATGTTGGTAAATACACAGTCAAAATGTGAATATGTAAATATAACATAATGAATTTATCCTCTTTCTCTTATCCTCTTTTTCCAGCATCAAGTTACTGGCAGTGCAGGACCTGCTGGAGCAGGAGGCTCTTGACAAGGTACAGTGGAGCTATCTGCCTGGGTCTGCATGGTTGATTGGGAGGACTGCTGCTGTATGTGTTGAAGGCTGCTTTGACATGCAGCATTTTAAATCAATCTAGACAACTTTACATTTTCTGAAGAAAATGCAAAGGAATGCGGGTGGTTTGCTGCGATCTGTTGCCATTGCTCATGGCGAGCGATGTGTGCAATAATCAATGTCTTGCTAGTAGACTTCTCACAAAATTCTGCGCTCATAGTGTCAGCAGAGGGAGCTGCTAGTAGCTTGGGGAATAGTGCAACAGCTGGATCTTCCTTGATGAAAAGGAATACAAGGTAATCCAGGGATTTAACCCAACAGTGTCCTTTATTTAGCACTACCCATTTCCATTTCCTCATGTTTTTAACTGCCATGGTTGAGGAGGTGAATGGGGACGTTGTGTTCCAAATACTTTGAAGTGATAAGAATATAACACAGTATAGCACGAAAGCAAGCAATGTAATGTGTCACATACCCAGAGGTGGAGACTAGAAAATCCAAATGATGAGTCAGCATTCACACTAATTATTAAGATGTATAATGTCAATCAGTACATTTCCATGCACACTTAAAGATCCCATATTATGAAAAACTCACTTTTTCTGGGATTTGGGGTGTTATTTTGGGTCTCTGGTGCTGCCACACGCATATAAACTTTGAAAAAAGACCATCCATGCTTTTTGAGTGAGATACAGATTTCTGACAGTATCTCACCTGCTGTTTCCAGATGAGCCAGTCAAATTCGGCATCGTTCACCAACGTCATTGGCCGAAACATTTGAATATTCCCACCCAGAGTGTCTCCACTCACTAGGTACAGCATTACCTTCTCGGAGATCCGCCATTATGTTATCAAAAGCACCACGTCGAAGTGCAACGCGAAGTGTTCTGTTGTTGGCTGTAAAGACGAGCAAAAAACACTCCATCGTGTCCCAGCCGCAGAGGACAGAAGAGCGGCATGGCTTGAATTCATTATTGAAGGCAACGTCCCAGCTACAGTTGGCAGAAAACTGTTTGCATGTGCTAACCCCTTCGAGACTGACTGTTTCTCCAACCTTGGTCAGTACAAGGCAGGATTAGTCAGGAGACTTTTTCTAAACGGTGGGGCACTTTCAACTTTGCATGGAATACCTGTAGACGAGGGACATGTAAATATACGCTACAGTATCTCACAAACGTGAGTACACCACTCACATTTCTGCAAGTATTCTATTATATCTTTTCATGGGACAACATTGAAAAAATGACACTTGTCATTGTGCTACAATGTAAAGTAGTGAGTGCACAACAGTGTAAATTTGCTGTCCCCTCAAAATAACTCAACACACAGCGATTAATGTCTGAACCACTGGCAACAAAAGTGAGTACACCCCTAACTGAAAATGTCCAAATTGGGCCCACTTAGCCATTTTCCCTCCCCGGTGTCATGTGACTCGTTAGTGTTACAAGGTCTCAGGTGTGAATGGGGGGCAGGTGTGTTAAATTTGGTGTTATCGCTCTCACACTCTCTCATACTGGTCACTGGAAGTTCAACATGGCACCTCATGGCAAAGAAGTCTCTGAGGATCTGAAAAAAAGAATTGTTGCTCCATATAAATAGGACCTAGACTATAAGAAGATTGCCAACACCCTGAAACTGAGCTACAGCACTGTGACCAAGACCATACAGCGGTTTAACAGGACAGGTTCCACTCAGAACAGGCCTCGCCATGGTTGACCAAAGAAGTTGAGTGCACGTGGTCAGCGACATATCCAGAGGTTGTCTTTGGAAAATAAATGTATGAGTGCTGCCAGCATTGCTGCAGAGGTTGAAGGGTCCGGGGGTCAGCCTGTCAGTGCTCAGACCATACGCCCCATACTGCATCAAATTGGTCTGCATGGCTGTCGTCCCAGAAGGAAGCCTCTTCTAAAGATGATGCCCAAGAAAGCCCGCAAACAGTTTGCTGAAGACAAGCAGACTAAGGACATGGATTACTGGAACCATGTCCTGTGGTCTGATGAGACCAAGATAAACATTTTACGTTCAGATGGTATCAAGCCTGTGTGGCGGCAGCCAGGTGAAGAGTACAAAGACAAGAGTGTCTTGCCTACAGTCAAGCATGGTGGTGGAAGTGTCATGGTCTGGGGCTGCATGAGTGCTGCCGGTACTGGGGAGCTACAGTTCATTGAGGGAACCATGAATGCCAACATGTACTGTGACATACCGAAGTAGAGCATGATCCCCTCCCTTTGGAAACTGGGCCGCAGGGCAGTATTCAAACATGATAATGACCCCAAACATACCTCCAAGATGACCACTGCCTTGCTAAAGAAGCTGAGGGTAAAGGTGATGGACTGGCCAAGCATGTCTCCAGACCTAAACCCTATTGAGCATCTGTAGGCATCCTCAAACGGAAGGTGGAGGAACACAAGATCTCTAACATCCACCAGCTCTGTGATGTCGTCATGGAGGAGTGGAAGAGGATTCCAGTGGCAACCTGTGAAGCTCTGGTGAACTCCATGCCCAAGAGGGTTAAGGCAGTGCTGGAAACTTGCACTGTTATACAAGCTGTACACTCACTACTTTACATTGTATCAAAGTGCCATTTCTTCTGTTTTGTCCCATGAAAAGATATAATAAAATATTTGCAGAAATGTGAGGGGTGTACTCACTTTTGTGAGACACTGTACTTTCACACGGGTAGCTCTAGGGGATGCTAGAGGACGATGAATATCGCTGTCTCTCAATCCATAGCAAACCCGCTTTTTTCTGTTGGAAAAGACAGCTAAGGTGTCCCCACAAGCTCTGGAGCTGTGCTACTAACTTTGAAGGCTGCACACCTGAACAATTGGCTCTGTGGACTCACCTTTCTCCATTGATTACCTGTTAGCCCCGCCGATCAGGTGTTAGCCTCGCCGATCAGCTGTTAGCCTAGCAACGCTAACTTTCAAACCAACGTACTCAATACTCTGTGGAATGTCCATCATTGCTCCGTTGGTCCTCCCTCCACCACAACCTCAGGGTTATTCACTGCCAGGCTCCTCTGTTGCTCTTCTCTGCTGCTGTGGTCCCCCCCAGCTTGCTGGTGATGTTGGATGGTCACTGCTCCACCGTTGCTGGCAGGGTCTTCAGGTGTTCAGCACAGGAGCTCCTGGACCTCTGCCGTCACTTCGCCCCAGGCTCCATCGCTGGGATTGGATCTTTTGGTCTCCTGCATCACCCCCGCAGTGTGCACGGGGCCTCCAGGCGCAAGTTTGTCTATACGGACGGTGCTGTTGCCTCCATGCTGTCTGACAGGCGCTCCATTTATTCTTTGTTTTGTTTGTTCCACTTTGTTAAGTGTCCTTGGGTACCCTGAAAGGCACTATATAAATTAAATGTATTATTAATATTATTCTTATTAGTGCTACGTTAGAGCCTACCTACACTCTCCACATTACCATGGTAACAGTTTATGAGTGGGGCGGGGGCAAATGAGCAGCAGCTCATTTATATGTAATTGGGAGCAGCTCATTTGCATAGACATCAGAAACAGCACATTGTGAAAGGGACTGAAACAGGGGATAATAGAGGTAGTCAAGAATCTTTTCCTAAAAGCTATTTCCAGCAAACAACTTCAAAAACATGTTTTCTGGAACTCATAGACCTATCATAACTTGTTGAAAAAGCTTTATAATATGGGACCTTTAAGTTGAGCCACAGTCAGAGCTCGATAACACCATTTAGTTGACTTAGTAGACTTCTGCCGTTGTCCCAGACAAGCACCAGGGGAGAATCGATTTATTAATGGAAGTATGTCTGACTGCACCTCAGTAGGTGGCGATAGACACCATTTCAACTAGTTGCTACTGGACCTTCATCCAGTTGACCTATTATATCACATACCTAAATAGTTAAAGGGATATTCCGGTGTAAGCTTAATCCATGGTCTAACCAGGGGCGGCTGGCCCATAGAGGGCGCTAGGGCACCGCCCCCCTTGACCCACAAAAAATATATATAAATAAATGAATAATATTAATAATAATAAATTATACAAATTGTTAATATTTGTGCATTTGAAATATGACTGCACCCAGTAATATGTGTAAAATATGATAGAAAATCATCTGTGCAAGATGTATGCTTTTCCTACATGTCCCCTGTCCCGTGCTTCAAGAGCTCTGGGGCGATGGAGAAATCGCCCCAAGGAGGCGGGTCTATGTAACTGTTTAGCCAATTACTAATTTAAGATGTGAATGCATGACATAAAATTTGGCCAATCAGCGTCCTCAAATCCAATCCGCTTGGGGCGATTATTTTATCGCCCCAAGCGAGCCAATGCTATGGTCAGAACGAGGCTGTAAGGCGCCATTTTTACAACATGACAATGGCGAGCACGATCACTGACGTTACTCTTCCAAGACCCAACCCTAACTCGGTTAAATCTCTCGTTCAAGACCCATTTGAGAGGAGAACTTTGGCGGAGAAGCTACGGGTGAAAGAGCTGGGCCCAGAACAACCTGACCTCTCAATCAGACAGCAGGCCAGCGAAAAAGGGAAGCGGTATATGCGCGGCTTCTCCCGTAGCTGGTACAGCAGAAAGGCCTGGCTAGCCGGGTGCGGTCATGCTAATGCCTTATTTTGCTTTCCGTGCTTGCTTTTTAAAACAACGGGGACAGATACAGCATGGACGGTTACCGGAGTGAGGGATATGAAGCACCTGTCAGAGAAAGTAAGGAAACATGAGAACACCAGGACACACATGGATAACTCTGTCAAGCTAGCCGTGTTAGGGAGAGTGAACATCGCGACGCAGCTGGACGACGGCCACCGGGTTGCTGTGAGGAAACACAATGAGGAGGTGGATAAAAACAGGCACATTTTATCCAAGATAATCGATTGTGTTAAGTTTTGCGGAGCTTTTGAGTTGGCGTTGCGTGGGCATGATGAGACTGACTCCTCGGACAACCCTGGCATTTTCAGGGGATTGGTGGATTTTGTTGCCTCCCTGGACAGTGTGCTGGAAGAGCACCTGAAGACAGCTACCGTTTTTAAAGGCACGTCGAAGACGATTCAAAACGAGCTGTTGGACTGCTTGCTTTCAGTGCTAAAGGAGTACATTCTGGAGGAAGTAAAGAGCGCTGATTTTATCGCCATTCAAGCCGACGAGACGACTGACATTTCCACCCACTGTCAGCTGGTGCTTGTGCTACGCTACCTCGATGCAAACAGCAACATCCAAGAGTGGTTTTTCGAGTTCATCACCATCCAGAACGCAACCGCCGACACCATCGCTACAGCGCTTCTGGAGAGGCTAAGCACCATACTCCCAGATGGACAAAAGGCCAAACTTGCTGCCCAAGCTTACGACGGAGCTAGTGTGATGAGGTGAGCCACCGGCGGAGTGCAGCGTAAGATAACGGATGTATACGAAAATGCTCACTACGTCCACTGCTATGCGCATCAGCTGAACCTCATCATGCAGCAGGCAACATCACACATCCCCAGAATTAGGCCTGCACGATATGAGCAAAATGTGCGATGTGCGATGACACCCTTCAATATTGCGATGACGATATGACTTGCGATAAATAAGAAAATATTTAAGTTTGCATACAGGACTGTGTCTTTCAGATTTTTCTGCATTAATAGATTCCCTGCTTTGAGGTACTCTTAAACACTTAATAGCTGATGACAATTAAATAAAAAAAATAGAAAAAAATTTTTTAAGCATGCTTTTATTGAACAAAACCCTTATAACATTAATTTACACATGTTACTGTTGGTGCAGTGATGGTCGCGTTACTTGACGGCTGCTCGACGTTTGCGCTCTAGACTGACTGGCCTTAAATTGCTCGTGCAGCTCTTTATGGTGGTGCAGCAGGTGGTGACGGAGGTTGGTGGTGTTACCTCTGGACGTTGCAGCAACTGTTCTGCAGGTCCTGCACAGTACCTGGGTCTGTAAATTGTCTTCTGGCTTAAGTCCAAAGTATCTCCAAACCGTGGAGCTGCTATTTCTTTTTGCCACAAGCGTTTCGTCGGCATTTTCACCGCTCTGCTCTCCTGCTTCCGACATCCTGTTTACTCTGGCTACTAATTTTCACGCAGGAACGTGAGCAGAGCTGGGCGTCATCTGATTGGCTAAACGGTGTGCATGCATTGCACATGTGTCAAGGGCTGCATCTGATTGGCCAAATGTCAGCACGCTGAGTGTGAAAGCATGGCGGATGTAAACAAAACTTATCGCACTTCAGACTAGCTTCTGCGATGGGTTTATCGCGCACGTTCACATCGCGATGACGATGAAAATACGATTAATCGTGCAGGCCTACCCAGAATCGGCACTTTTTTTTCCGACCTTGCAGGATTTTCTGCCTTCTTCTCCAGGTCACCCAAGCGAACCACCGTGCTTGACCAAGTGGTTGCGTATAGACTTCCTAGAGCCTCTCCAACACGGTGGAACTTCCACAGTCGCGCTGTTAACACTGTGTACGAGCACAAGGATGACCTCTTAAAGTGTTTCCAGACCATCAGAGACTCTGGCAGCTTTGATCCCTCAACTGTCAGAGAGGCTGGGGGCTTTGTGAGGATGCTTGAAGACGAGGCTTTCTGTTTTTTCCTGGCATTGTTCCACAAGATCATGCCAAATGTGGACATGCTCTTCAACCAGCTGCAGAAGAGGAACATCGACCCTGTCTTCATTAAAGCACTTGTCCAGAGGTTCACAGACAGCATGCTAACAATCAGGTAAATAACTATTTTTACTACTGGCTGATAAAGCTGTTGTTGTTAGAAAGATGAGTTGCTCACTTCCAACAGTGTAAAGCCCTAAATGTGCCTTGTCATCAAAGTGAATGATTATTATAGAGCGCATCACAATTATATTTTTGTTTTACTATTTTAAAAGGAAAGATTAGAGTCTGTCAGATTTGGATAATAATGCAGGTAAAGTAGTTATTAAACACAGTGTAATAACAGGCTTAATCAGGTGTCCACCAGGTCAATTTCTAGAAGAGGCCTAGTTGTTATTGAAGATTAACTTTTTTGTCATTCAGACTATAATTTACACAGGACAAGTGCACAGCAGTACGTAATTGCGTTGCATCTGGCTCACAAATGTAATAGAAAAATGCTAAAAAAAAAAAAAACTGACAAAAAATGTCAAAGACCAAAAGCAGCACAGCTTCTGGAAGTCTTTTTTGTTTTTGTTAAGAAGCAGAAAATCAGTCTTATGAACTAACTTCTCATTCAGTACATCACACAAGTAATAAATACTAAGTTAATGATGTACATCACAGGTTAAAAGCAGTTACTAGACATAAGTGTTAGTCCGTGAGTGTGTGTATATGTGAGTCAGTGGATGTGCATGTGTGTGTTGAGGGGGGGTGACTGAGTCTGATGGTAAGTTAACAACTTAAACTTTATTTTTTGGATCAGGGCCTCCATTTCCTCTCTGTGTGGGGACAGCGCATCTGATGAGCAGCAGCAGCCCATAAAGCGACGGAGGATGCTGGGACCAGGAGAACAACAGAGGCTGGCTACAGAGGTAAGTTGTGATGTAATTGTTAGTGTTTTCAGGCCTGGTGGTATGTAGCCCAGGATGACATATTGCCACAACTGACTTCAGTCGAATGATGCAGCAGGCAGTTTGTAATTTATATTTGCATTCATATTTTTACTCACTCAGTGGATTCCAGGTTTATGACAGAGCAGTCACAAGCAGCATGATGATTTTTTGTCATCCACACACATAAGAAATAAATTCAGTGTATAAGGCATCCTCACATGTAACAAAATATGTGGTTTATTTATTGAAATGTCCCTGTAGGCCTTGTTTTGTTGGGGAAACCAATAGGACGTTAAAGATCAGGAGAAGTAAAGATACTGTAAAGTGCAATTAGGAATAATGTTAAAACCTTAGTAATCATATACTTGACTTGGACAAAGGCATGTGTTCAGTCAGAATCACTCTCATCAAAATATCTTTCTTGCAATTTTAAGCTGATGATGAATATTTTACAGGTATGTGATACCATCCTGGTGCATACCAAGGAGCGGTTCTCCTTCACCCAGCACCTCATCAGCGCAACACTGTTGGACGGAGAGTTGTTCCCACAACACAGTGTGAAGTTCCCCGATACAGCGCTTGAAACTACAGTGGAGGCGTACCCCATGTTGAACAAGGCCAAGCTCAAAACAGAACTGTCCCTCATCTATGACAACAGTGAGTTCAAGGCTTGCAGTGGTGCAGTGCCTCTGTACCAGTTCTTCATGGAGAACAACCTTCAGAGCACTTTCACAGAGACTGCCAGCCTCCTGAAGATCCTCATCACCACACCCATGACAACAGCTGAATCCGAGAGGTGCTTCTCTACTCTGAAGAGGATCAAGACCTTCCTGAGAAACACCATGACACAGGATCGCCTGAATGCTCTGGCTATGCTCTCCATGGAGAAGAAACTTGTTAGGGACATTCCTGACTTTAATAATAGGGTCATTGAGAAGTTTGCCACTCAGAAGGAGAGAAGGGCAAAATTCCTGTATAAATAAGATGAGACACACACAAACCCTCACACACACACACACACACACACACACACACACACACACACACACACACACACACACACGCCCTGACCACGTTTCTTTGTATTTAGTTGACCTTAGCATAAGACATCAGTCAGTAATGTATGGCACTGGTACTTGTACTTGTCTTAATAGTGTGTTTGTTAATATTAATAATTACTGTATATGTTTCTAGAATGTGCACCAAGTAAACACTAACCAGACTCAGTCTGTAATCTACTGATGCTTACTGTACCTTCTGAGCACATTACAGCTACAACTAATGATAATTTTCACTACCTATTAATCTGCTGATTATTTTCTTGATTGTTTAGTATATAAAATGTTTACTGTAATTTCATAGAGCCTAAAGTGACAAGTTCAATTTCAAATACAAATGGAAAGCTTGTGTTGTTCAATATGTTGTTTATGTTTTTGTGTTAGAATGCCTCAACTTTTTAATATTGGCATATTGGCATTAAATAATTACAGAGCACTGGTTTCCTGTAGTTTGTGTTCAGTTGTATTGGGATGGTTACTAAAACTGAATATGGCACAGCCCCACCTAGAATATTTTTCACCAGCCGCCACTGGGTCTAACACACCTTGACACCGAGTAAGACTCCCCCTCGAGAGGTCAAGTTAGCTGATCGCTGGCTTAGCTAGTTTTAGCAACCTCAGAAAAGACCGCACGAAAACAATACACTGGCGCTTATGCCAGTGTAAATGTATGATTATTACTCCATGGAATGCTCAGTTCTTATTATCGAGAGCTGACAGGGAAAAGAACGGAAGTAGTGGAGTAATAATCATACATTTTCATCCTTCAGCTGAGGAAATCTACTGCACTCGGTAATCGACTCGTCAGGGCTTCCCCGCAACGAGCAGGCTGCTGGAGGAGAGGGTGAGTTGAGCTGTGTTTTTAATACAAATCTGGCTAAGCTAGCAGATGTTTGATGCTTCGTACTGTGTGCTGGGACTGTACATGTACTGTTGCTGAAGTTTGGTGCTGTTCTGAGCGTTATTTGTGGCTTTTTGATGGCGGTTTCTAATTGGAGGCGTAAGCGGCAGCTTATTATCGTGCGGTCTTTTCTGAGGTTGCTAAAACTAGCTAAGCTAGCAGTCAGCAAACTTGACCTCTCGAGGGGGAGTCTTACTCGGTGTCAAGGTGTGTTAGACCATGGATTAAGCTTACACCAGAATATCCCTTTAAGAAGCAGCAATTGGGCTGCACAACTAATGGTGAAAACATAGATGACTTTTATGGATTTATGTCATGGACAACTTCTGGCTCAATGCCTGGACTGTGGTGCATGCACAGAACACCAAGGTCAGTGCAGGTCCGCCTAAGGCGTATACATTAAACAGGGCTGATTGCAGTCCGGCGCCGTGCCGGATCTCCGGCGTACCGGCGTGACCGCGAATAATAAAAAAAAAAAAATCGGGTTTGCCCAGAGATCTAACATACAGTTCTCTGGATCTCACAGAGGCGCAACTTTCAGTCAATTACACTAAGGACAGGTCTACTAGCCAATCAGAAATACGGTGGGGGCGGGTCTTGGCCAAACAGATTGATCCAGAGAGCAGTCGCTCCACGTGCTGTTGACCCGCACCGTAGTGTCAGGATGGACCGCAAATTCATGAAGCCAGGGGAAGACACTAAAGATGTCGACAAAGGCGCTGGGCTTGGATAGAAGAGGTGGGTAGCGATGGAAAGGTCTTTGGAAGGCGGTGCCAAAAGCTCCGACAACCAGGTGCATGCTTCTGCACATTGCGCGCCAGGAGGCTAATGTGTGGAACTAGTGGGGAAAAGGCGCTATCACGGCACGAATCACGAACACTGTCATAAAGCAGCTGTGGTAGCTTTGCCCATAGATGTGCTCTGAGATTGACTGTAGGTGATACGTCTTGTAGGTACGGGGGGGGGGTTCCGGCTCAGGATTTTTTTTGCAATCACCCCTGATTAAAGAGTAAATCGACTTCCAACTGCATTATTTCAGCGTTTCAGTCGGACTAACACAGTAGTCTGACTTTTTCTAACATCATGTAAATCTACTGAATGACTAACCTCGCAGGCAAATGCACTCAGAAAGCCTCACTCAGTGTTTCCCATTTATTTAATGTGTTACTGTTATGCAAATGCTCCCCCTTTCCTTCCAATGTCTCTCTATCTCTCTGTCTCCCAAGTGTCTACTCTCATACATTACAATGGGAAATGGACTTGCATTTCTATAGCTTTTTTACCAACCACTCAAAGCACTTTACAGCACTTGTCATATTCACGAATTCACAGGCACATTCACACACTAGCTCCTTTTAGATAAAAAAGGTGGCATATTTGCAGCAAGGTAAAGGCTGCAATGTGCCGCCTTGTCTATCTAAAAGGGAGGTGTAATATTCCTTCTTTTCCAAAAAGCTGCCACTTGGCCGCCACTGGAGTAGGCTTAAACATGTGACATGACGTGAAGCACGAAGTTGGGCATGAAGAGAAGCAAGTTGAATTTCTCTTCAAAATAAGAGCTTTACATTGCACCCCATCAGAGTTTAGAACTGGGTTCTTAGCGGGGGGGCTTTTAATTTAAAAGTAGCAACCATTAGTAGCTTGCTGCTACAACAACAAGCAGACAACCAAGACAGTTACAGAGACCGAGGAGACGCTAGCATCTCCCGGATCTCAGCAGCTTTCCAGATGCTCATCTTGACGTCCGCGGATGAAGTGATGGACTGACTGCTATGATCAGCTGTTTCCCGGTTTTAAAACTCCCTGGCTGTGGGTGCACAACAGTGCATGTCATCGACACCTCCGCCCATCTCACGCAATTGTTGGCACATCGATGTCTTGGATTTACATAGCAATGGAGGTGGAAATATGTGTACCCTCCGAGGCGCCAAATTGGCAGACCAAAACAGACCCCCATTACCGCCTTCTGTCTAAATCCGCGGACCTAGCTACCAAAAGGACGGCTTATTGATGGCTTACTGCCCAGTATAAAAACGGCTACTCATGGCAGAGGCTGTGTGATGAAAGGTGCCATCCTGCTCATCAGGGTTGATACCGTGCTTCCTAACCAAAGAGCCCCATAATGTGTCTTTGCTTAGGCATTCACAAACACTCCCACACTGATGCTACAGCCATCAGGGCCAATTTGGGGTTCAGATACTTGCCCAAGGACACTTGCAGCCGGGGGATCAAACCTCCAACCTTATCATAGTAGTTCAATTTCAAGTTTTTATTGGTGGTTCAAAGTTAGTCAAAAGGAAATCAAAACGGATGGTAATGAGTGTCCATCTTCCAAACAAAAAGGTGACTCCAATGTTGGATCTCACACCGGTTCCCAATGGTTTAGCAATTAAATCCCCACTGAACACAGCTACCCAGCTTAACTGGCTCACCTGGGCAACTGAGTTGATAAGCCCCACCACAACCAGCCAACCAAATCAAAAAGGAATTAATACCTACAGAAACATACCATTTAACTAAACACTCTGTTAAAATAATACGAATAATAATCTGTTAAAAATGGGAGATATTTAATCGTTACTGGTACCCCTTTGCACAGCCCTGTTGTACTAGTGAATGTATATCTAGTTGTTGATAATATTGCATTTGCAAACAGTTTACTCAGTAAGATTTTCTTTCTCACTGTCTGATATTTGGAGGGCACTTAAATTGTCTTATTGATCCATCCTCAGACCGCTCTGCCCCCAATGTGTAGCCTCCCTTTGCTATGGCAAAGTGTTTTGTTTTCAGGATTTCATGTTTGTGAATGGTTATGCTGACCCCTGGAGATATAAACATCCTAAGTCTTTTGAGTATTCATTCTTTTCATATGTACACCTTTTGTATTCCTTTCTGCATAGATTATTTCTTCATGTACGTTGCTGCCTAAGGTTATTTGTGAGTCTTTAGTCTTTTGTGGAAGATGACGAGTGACTCTGCTGTCCCGTAAAGCTAGATCAGATTAACTTTTTTATGCTGTACTTGAATTATACCATTAGTGTACTCTAAGTCTTCAGTACTATATAAACTGCACTTTAACCTCAATCTGAATTCAACCACTTGTCTACTCAAGAGTAGGGCTGGGTATCGTGGCCAATTTCCTAAATCGATTCGATTTCGATTCCGATTCATAAGGTTCTGAATTCAATTCAGTCTGCTCTTAAATAATGAAAATGGCTCAACTGTGTTACAAAATACAAATGTACTTTAAATGCAAACTTGTAAATTGGACAGATTAAAGTTGAACTGTAAACAAAACTGTCTCAAGTCTCAAAAATGCAGTTAATTTTTAATAATAATAATAATAATAATAATAATAATAATAATAATAATAATAATAATATATCAGCTATATTAATAGCGGTGTGGCTCGTGAGAACCTCTGTGGTCTGTAGCACATGAGACATGAGGCACCACTCGTTGTCGATGTAGTGAGAAGTCATGTACGACTGCGTTGACAGGTGTCACAGGTTATGGTGACCCTCTCTGCTGACTGCATTTTCATTAGGATGTCGTCTTTCACACATGTATACATCATGGGGATAACAGTTTCAGTCAGATGTTTACGTCGCACCATAACATAGTGTGGTTCGAGCACCTGAAAGAGCCGCTTGAAGCCTCCGTTTTCCACTACCGAGTACGCCCGTATATCTTTGCAAACAAATGTTGCGATGGCCTCTGTTATCTTTATGGCCTGCGGAGAATCGGTTGGTAATGTTAGTGATTCCCTCAGTTTCTTTTGTATGGCCTGGACGGCTTGTTGTCGGAAACTAACGTTAGCGTAGTGTGATACCTTGTCAAGTGGTTTCTGAGGTTTGTAGTATTTCTACAATAACTGACTTCGCTTGGTAGATGTTGCAAACCACTTTGGTTGTATCCAGCTCTTTGTCCTGTGTTGTTTTAAATCCGAATGGTTCCAGACGTCAGACTTAAGTTGGGACGGCTTGCTGAGCGGAGTTTTACCTGCGTCGGCCATTGTGTGTGTTAAAATAATTCTGCGATAATTTAGAACTGGAGGAAGGAGATCGGAATCAGCTCAGAGTTCAAACAAGGTTTTAATCTTGTACAAGAGGAGCATTCACAGAGCAACACGCAGGTCTGTTACAAAGTGAAGACTCAATATCTTGAGAGAAAAGCATGGTATTTATCTGTCTCTGTGGGTGTGTTTTCATCCTGATAGTTACTTAATTCATGCCCTCCTGCACCCAAAGGAATCTATCACAGAGAAGGAAGTGATAACCATGAGTGGCTATTCAACACCTTGAGTGATTATTCAATACCTTACGTGTGTCACAAAACAACACAAAGGGTCACAGGGCACAGGTCACATTTAAACAGTTACATCGAACATTCTTGTGCAAGACTTCAGTTCACATCTTTCTTCATTAAGTACAAAATTTCCATCACAGTGTGTTTGCACGCTTGTGAACGTCAACTGGACGTATTTGCGCCGCTGCTTCATTGCGCATGAGACTACTGGGGTTCATGGGAAAAAAACGATCTCATGCCCTATGAATCGATATTGCAAAAATTTAAATGAAATCGATCCTAAATCGATTGAATCGATTTTTTTACCGAGCCCTACTCAAGAGTCACAGTATTTACTTCTGTGCTCAAGTGGCACTGTACAAGCACAGCAACAAGGCAAGCTAATCCCCTAGATTCTTCCTCCAAAATTTGATTTCTGACCTGTTGGTGATTAATGATTCCATTAAATCTTTTTACTCATACTTATATAGTCAGAGTTCCCAGCAAACGGGCAAGTATGACCCAGTTTTTAGATGAATTAGTGATTCCTTCAGTTGCATCTGAGACTGCAGATGGCCTTAACTCTCCTCTCACCCTTGACAAGGTTATTCAAGCAAGTAGATCTATGCAGAGCAGTAACGCCCCAGATGCTTGTTCTGCTGTTTGTTTGTTTTGCCAAACTGGCCCCTCTGCTTTTATCTATGTACAACGAATCACTTGAAAATCGACGTCTTCCACCCACCTTCACACAGGCTCCCATAGCCCATGCTGAAGGTTGCTACTTTGTGTGGCTCTTCCAGGTCGCGAGGCCTCCTTAACATAGATGTAAAGATACTGGCTAAGATCCTCCCATGGTGGCTGGAAGCAGTTGTACTATCCTTTCAAAAGAACAAACTGGTTTTATAATGGGAAGATACTCATTCTTTTAAGTATATACACGTTGAAACATAATTTACTCTAGGAAACACTTCTGAAGTAGTTATCTCCCTTGATGCCGAGAAGGTGTTTGATCGCATCAAATGAAATTATCTATTTTCTATAAACCTATTTATCCGTAAAGAAATTCAGTTTTGGTAACAAATTTTGCCCTTGGATTCACGATCTGTACACATACCCTCAAGCCTCCATCTGCACCATCTGCAATTGCCATTTCACACAGAGACTCTGCATCATCACCACAATGAGGGCTCGTCTTTATGCTGCCTTTGTTTTAGGGCTGTGCAATTAATCGAATTTTAATCGTGATTTCGATTTTGGGGTCAAACGATCTCCAAACTAATATAATCGAGTTAAAACGATTTATTTGGCATTTTTCGTTGTACAGTAGACCTAGATATTTTCTGAAAGAGACGCGCATGCGCAATTCAATCTCTCCCCAAAAGCATTCAACGCAGCCATGCTGACTGGATACGTGTCCGCTGCATAACAGCTCGGCCACGGCAGCGGAGCTGATAGGTTTCACTTTAGTCTGTGTGTTAACTTCCACCAGGTCCACTGCACTGCTCTGCTCCGTCCCAGCTTCGGCAGTCCAGAGCCCTTCTGGTGGATTGGAGCCACGATGTAGCAATAACCCGAATTTAGCACATAGCAGACAGGAAATCATGCACCAAAACAACAACATCACATCCGGTCACTTTTCAAAATAAAACACAAAGTGGTTTTTTTTGTTGTTGTTGAGAGAAATGCTAATAAATGCATCATGTTTCCAAACTCAAAAATAATTGTTTAAATAATCGTGATTTCAATATTGACCAAAATAATCGTGATTATGATTTTTTCCATAATCGAGCAGCCCTACTTTGTTTGTTCCCCCAGTTTCCACCTGTTAATCTAAATATGTATCGGCTGACTGTTTATAATCATATGGATGCAGTTATAATTTGTTGTGATTGAGATCCTGAACCACCATGCATCCTGGAAAATGACAAAGTTAACTTTTTTGCTCTGAAGTACATAATTACATTATGACCATCTGACCCCCTCACTGCTGGGGATGCTGTTTTCTGGGTGAAAGTTCCCCAAAGTCTCGGTCAAAGGGCTGACAGTCGCAGTGAATTTTTTCAGTACAAGTTGCCAGAGACTACCTACAACAACTCTAGAGTGGAAGATGTCAAAGACACAGCAAGTTAAAGGTTTTTGCTCTGAATTGCGTCATATAATCACCGCCATTCAGCTGCGTGAGCCGCCTGGCTCTGCTGCTGGGGACAGATGCTGTTTTTTGGCCAGAAATGTGACGAAGAGTCAGTAGGACAGACAGGATGACAATTTCCACATTTAACTGTGGAATTCTTTTCCTCATATAAGTTGCCAAACACACTACCAGTTACCACATTACTGTTGTTTGGTCCTGTATTACTTTTTGGGTTGAAGTGTGGGATGTTTCTCTTTTATTTGATGAGTGAAGGATCTGTTTAGCTGTCAGACTATCAACACAATCAGACCAACACACGCTTGATCCGCGCTTCCAGCTTTTCCATTCACACAGATGCTGTCTTGCCTCTGTTGTAGCTCTGATACTGTCTTCGGAGGCGGATCAGAGCCAGAGCGAAACTCTCCATTCTCCGCAGGCGGAGTATCGGTGCATGATTCCTGTATTGAAAGGGCCGCTCAAGCAACTTTGCCCTTGAATGTGGTAACTCACTCATTACCCTCTTTTTTCTCTACGAATTTGCTCTATACTTCCCCTGCTCTCTCAAATGAAATCTTAGAGGTGACGTGATTTACCATTACTGCTTATTGGCAGGATTAACCCTGTTAAAATGAATAGTTTGCCTACATTTCTTAATTTATATTAGTGCAGCACAGTTTTTATACCCAAATCCTTATTTAGATCGCTTAGTCAAGCCGTCATGACGTTCATCAGGGGAAGAAGAAGGGCTCAGTAGATCCATTCTTCGGAGATACAAATTCACTAAGAAAAGTGCTAATTCTGTTGGAAATTAATAACATTTTCATCAATAAAAAGAATCAAGGTTATAATCAGGGGATCCTTTGCATATATGTAAGGTTCTTTTCTAGGTTTATTTTTAATTTTTATTAATTTAATTATTATATGTTGGCCCATTGCCTACAAAATCAGTTGTCCTCGGTGTTAGGTTGGTCGAGCGGTCGAGGCGACCAAAACAGGAGTCCCAGACAGATTATATTCAGCCGTGGTATTGTTTATTTGATATTCAGCACATCAGGTTTGCCAACATCCTCACTCAACCCCTTCCTCCTCCAAATGACCTGCTTAAATACCCCAGCACAGCTGGTCCCCTAATTGGCACGTTCCATGTACTTTATACCCCCACTTTAAACATACCATAAATAAACAAATATTTACCTAAACCCCCTACCAAACATAAATACAATAAATATAAACCCACGAAAATCACCCAAAGAAATAACCATAATAAATTTACATATATCTACATTTAACTCCACAATTAAACTCCCCTCTACCTATCGCCCACTTGGTTCCTCCCACTCAGCCAAGCGGAACCCATACCACCAGCGTACTCTTGCCCGGGCCGGGACAAATCCTGGGAGGAAGAAAAGCAGCAGAGGTAAGTTTATGCGTCACACAATTATCCACAGTCTGTTCACCTAAACGATCTTATGCCTCTTCACCTACTGCAACAGTGCCTCGCTAATCACCACTTTCTCTTCTCCCAGATTAACTCCGATGGCCTCAGTACACAGCCAAACCCGCAGTCATTACCTCAATAAACAATTTAAAATTAGCTGTGCCTCTTTAATTACTCCGAAACCTGTCGGCTGATCCATCACCGACGTAACGGCAGTCCGTTGTTACACTCAGATAGGAAATAATCATTCAACTTGATTAAAAAAACAAAAAGTAATAATTGAACCGAATAATATCCTTACCACATGGAAGAGTACATTGTAATATGTATTAAAAACTACAAACAGTGAGTTTTGAACAGTATTTAGTATTATTTTGTGGTTGCTCAAAATGTGTTCCACATATTCGTCACCCCTGTCGGATATTTATAAAAAGCAATAAAATCAGGGAAATACAAGTTCAACTACATTCCTGAGGACCCCATTTTCAAACCTTCAGCTCTACTGCATGCTTCAAGATCACTTAAGCTCCCATAAGTTTGCTATTTTCTCTCAAACTTGTTCATATTTTTGGACACTGCGTACTGTCACAACCATAACATGTCTTTTGTTTAAAAAAATATTAGATTAGATTATGACATAAATGTTTAATTTTTAGGAAGAGGTCTGAAGTAGCTAGCGACAGAGGGGAAACAAGATGGCTAATGTGAACATCTCATGCATATCATGTGAAAGAGTAGGTTTTTGTCACCACCGTCAGACGTCACCACCGTCAGATTTTCTGTCTGACGGTGGTGATAAAAACCTCCAAATGGTCCTTAACAGAGGCTAGAATATAATTTTTGATCTGTAATATTTCATTAACCTCTTTTATATTTTTATTTATGTAATTCCCCCTATATTTCTTCCATATCATCCAACCCTAAGGGATGAGGTGTGCCTTCCCTCTCTCTCAATTCACTATTATGCCATGTTCATTTGGCTTACATCATTTGGGACGCACACCTAATACCTACCTACATAGCACGTAGTATACAATATCCCTTGTAGGTTATGCATCTCCAATGACTCAAGCCAAATGAAAATGGCATGACAGCATTTAACCAAATCTAACATTCACTGTAATTCCCCCCAGTTTCATAGCCATTACACTCAACTTTGACTTTATGTATTTTAGGAAGTTATGGCTAGGCAGGAGCTATCTGTGGAGGAGAGAAGGAGAAGAAACAGGGAATATCAAAAGAAGCATAGAGAGAAAACACACAGTGGTGCAGAGTTAAAGGAGGAATACCTCAGAAAGGAAAGGCAAAGATGGAAGAAGAGGGTGGAGGAAGGGAAGATAAAAAATATCAATGACTTGAATGAAAGGGAAAACAGAAGTCAGAGACAGGCTTGGAAACGTTCATTTATCTGTTCTTCACATCCAATATACAGTTTACAGTCTAGTTTACAGAAGAATATAGGGGTGTGATGAGATCTCATGCCACGAGATCTCGCGAGATTAAACTTGACGGTATTTCTCGTTGCGTTAAAAATCTGTCTTGCGAGATTTGTGAGCTATCCAAACTTCTGTTTATGACCATAAGCCGTTTTTATACTGGGCAGTAAGCCACCAATTTGCCATCCTTTTGGTGGCTCGCTCCGTGGATGTAGACAGAAGGCGGAAATTGTTGGTCTGTTTTGGTCCGCCAATTTTGCGCCTCGGAGGGTACACTTATTTGCGCCTCCATTGCTATGTAAATCCGAGGCGGCAGTGTGGTGGCAAATGCTGAGATGGGCGGAGGTGTCGATGACGTGCACTGCTTTGCACCCACAGCCGGGAGTTTTAAAACCAGTAAACAGCTGATAACAGCAGTCAGTTCATCACTTCATCCACGAAGATGAGCAACTGGAAAGCCGCTGAGATCCAGGAGATGCTAGCGGCTCCATGGTCTCTGTAGCTATCTTGTTGTTCGCTTGTTGTTGTAGCGGCAAGCTAATAGCGGTCGCTACTTTCAAATTAAAAGCCCCCCTCTAAGGACCCAGTTCTAAACTCTGATGGGGTGCAATGTAAAGCTCTTATTTTGAAGACAAATTCGACCTGCTTCTCTTCACGCCCAACTTCATGCTTCATGTCACGTCACATGTTTACGCCTACCCCAGAGGCGGAAAAGTGGTGGCTTTTTTGAAAAGGAGGAATATTACACCTCTCTTTTAGATAGACAAGGCGGCACATTGCAGCCTTTACCTTGCTGCAAATGTCCCACCTTTTCTATCTAAAAGGGGCTATATACAGCACCACCACAGCTCAGTACTCAAATCAACTGCACCTGTGTAGAAACATTTCAAAACACAACATTTCAAAATGCATGTGGAACTCAGTTAAATGAAAGTCTGTTGGTCCAGTCATATATTTTGTCATTGTAGTTTTCTTAAAATCTCGTCTCGTCTCATTCTCGTGAACCTAATAGCATGTCTTGTCTCGTCTCGTGAGCTTAGTGTCACACCTCTAGAAGAATTTAGAAGATTAATATTATTTTATGAGTGGGGGGCACTTACATGACAGTTAAATATGAGGTCAGTGATGAATTCTATCTTATTGCTGCTGGTAATGATTTAGTTTTTACTTATGATGATTTGATATTTGATGATATTGGGATAGGGTACTTTTAATAATGATATTGCTTAATTGTACCTTATATTCCTTGAAAATTGTTTATCACAGTGCTCAGGATTGTTATTTTTTGGACCAAATAGTTAAATAAAGTTGATAAGCAAGAAGCCATTGACTTGAGTAGTATAAATTTTGGAATTTTATGTTGTAATGAGACCACCGTCAGAGGGCGTTTTGTTTGTTTTAAATTAATATGCTTACAATATATTTCTTCAGTGCTGTTGAGTTATTAAAGTAATAGTCTCTAAAGTAAATGTTGTATGATGTTAGATCTTTTAAAGGAGTATGCGTGAAACAGTATAAAAAATGAAAAAAGTGAATATTCAACATTTAAGTTTTTAATGATTTAAAAACTCCAAATACATATTAGACCAAATAAATAAAGAATTTGCCTTTTATTGGTTCTGACGGTGTTGACAAAAACAAAGTAATAACTGGAAATATGCCTATTTTATGAAAGAAATACAAAATGAGGAGGTTGCACCGGTACATTGCTGAACAGCCAAGACCTTGGTCTATAATGATATACCTTCAGATTTTGTAATTTAACTAACTTTTTATTTTCAAAATTAAAACCTGTTTTATCCAAATTCCCAAGAATCAGTTATTTTATATTACTTTCTCTCTCACTCTGGCTGCATGCTCCAGATACCCTATGGTGTCAACTGGAGGATCAATCTCTCACTTCTGTGTGGCTTCTTGCCACACATTGCTCATCTCTCCAAACAATCATATGTTGCTCTCCACCCTAAAATTGTAGATTTATTGCTAATCAATCTTCAAAACCCTTTCTAAAAATTAATCTGCAACCATGCCCCATTGCCATACCATTTATGGCGTTACCTGTGATCCATCCATTTCTTATAATAATTTATATAATTCTTCAGTGCCCTTCAGAAGCCCTTCAGATGACAGGCTGTAACTTGAAGTGGTCACGTCACTGTCACTGGCCGTGCTTTCTCCATGCAGTCCAAATGTATTTCATTTACTCACTCACTCGCTCACTTATTCAAAAAATAGAATAAAATCAAGTTCACAATAACCTGCTTTCACAGTCGACCTATATGGTCGTTTTTCTGAAAAGCTCCCCAGCTTTCTATCCCTATAAAGATTGACACTGTCAAAGGATTTGCATAGATTTTCCTTGATCCTGAGAGCAAATACACTGATTTGCGGTAAATTAATAGATTTTCCTATAAAATTGTGTCATATGAAATTCTGGTGTGATTGAGCCTTAAAACATCACATTTTGGGACCTCAACCTGCCAGTATGATGGAACACTGGATAAACACCACACTAATCTATGTTGTACAGTCAGATCACCAACTCTTTCACTGAGCAGAATGGAGTGACTGCATTAATACACAGATGTCAGGGTATCCATAAAATATCACTTTCTCTATTGGCTACCAGATGGATCCTTGGGAGTGAAATCAGAGCTCTGTGGAAAGGGAAGTAGGTCAGCAGCAGAGTATTTTGGACAGAGACAAGAAGCTGGCAGGGGGATGAGTTACCTCTGGACAAGCGCTAGCTCACATTGCAGTGCTTTCATTCCTGCCAGCCTCCCACATTGATTTTTGGATCTGTTTTCCCATCTCTTCTGTCTTGTCTCAGTCATTACCAAATTCTCTTTTCATCCTCTATCGCTCCAGTGTCTCTTTATACAAAGTGAATGAGAAATGTTCCCCATTGTCTCTTAGATATTGCACTTCAGTTGATGCAGTGTAGCTTGCCAAGCTTTGTTATATGCCTTTTGCTTCATGTTCAAAACTTAGATGATTTCTGTTTTAGGGCCTGGAAAGTCGTATCTCAGAAAGTCTTTAAAAAGCTCTGAATTACTTTGTACAATAATGTGCCATACATTATATTTTTTAATTACATTTTCCGAGAATGTTCGTAAAAATAATTGCAAGAACTCTACAGCAACAACTTTAAAAATTTTGATGTAAATTATATTCTATACGGACAGTGCTAGTCCCTGCGGTGCTGACTCCGGTGCTGCTGTTCCCTCCGTGCTGACTGACAGGTGCTCCATTTATTCTTTGTTTTGTTTGTTCCACTTTGTTAAGTGTCCTTGGGTACCCTGAAAGGCGCTTTATAAATTAAATGTATTATTATTATTATTATTATTATTATTATTGTAAGAGGTTTTACATCCTGCATGAACAAAATTATTGGGGTTCTAGGTAAATCTTATCGGAATCAAACTACCATATCTAAATATCTATCTAAGTATTAAGTGATAATTGCTTTTAAAACAGCATTATGTAGAAATTGCCATTTTGTGTGATCTGGCACCCAGTTTCTGATTTTGCTTCTGTCATAAATATTTTCAGACAGGATCTCAGAATTTATCAGGAGGATGGCTGCAGGGGGTCCAGCAGCCTCGGACGAGACATGTCCCTCAGTGATGCTCTAAATGCACTTTTGTCTTATGCTTTAGAATATGCGATCGTTAGGGCCCATTACATCATTACAATGTTTTGTCTTGACAACTTGCATCTTGAATTAAACATGTATGTAATGCTCTGATCCTACCCTCTAGGCCTGCACGATTAATCGTATTTTCATCGTCATCGCGATGTGAACGTGCGCGATAAACCCATCGCAAAAGCTGGTCTGAAGTGCGATAAGTTTTGTTTACATCCGCCATGCTTTCACACTCAGCGTGCTGACATTTGGCCAATCAGATGCGGCCCTGGACACATGGGCAATGCATGCACACCGTTTAGCCAATCAGATGACGCCCAGCTCTGCTCACGTTCCTGCGTGAAAGTTAGTAGCCAGAGTAAACAGGATGGCGGAGGCAGGAGAGCAGAGCGGTGAAACTGCCGACGGAACGCTTGTGGCAAAAAGAAATAGCAGCTCCGCGGTTTGAAGATACTTTGGATTCAAGCCAGAAGACAATTTACAGACTCGGGTACTGTGCAGGACCTGCAGAACAGTTGTAGCAACGTCCAGAGGTAACACCACCAACCTCCATCACCACCTGCTGCACCGCCATAAAGAGCTGCACGAGCAATTTAAGGCCAGTCAGTCTCGAGCGCAAACGTCGAGCAGCAGTCAAGTAACGCGACCATCACTGCAGCAACAGTAACATGTGTACATTAATCTTATAAGTATGTATAAGTTATGTATTTTTTTATTTAATTGCCATCAGCTATTAAGTGTTTAAGAGTACCTCAAAGCAGGGAATCTATTAATGCAGAAAAATCTGAAAGACACAGGAACTGTGTGCAAACTTCAATATTTTCTTTTTTATCGCAAGTCATATCGTCATCGCAATATTGAAGGGTGTCATCGCACATCGCACATTTTGCTCATATCGTGCAGGCCTACTACCCTCTCACTGAAGCGACAAGTGCAGAAACAAACGATAGAGGGGTGGAATGGCTGAGACAAAGACACCATTCATGTTAGGATGTGTCGGTGGCTGGTTTAGGATCCAGCAATGAATGAGGAGCGGGCTGTGGCTTGACTCAACTGGTGGTGAATTGAAAGCAACTCACAGTCGGGCTGGAGGATAGCACTGGGGATAGGGACACACTGAGATCCTATGGGAGAGTTGATCGGTGGCAGAGGTGCTGGAGGCTGGGAGAAGGTGGAGTGTGAAGCTGATCCAGGGAGATCGTTCACTGGAGGAGGATAGGGCTGTGCAATTAATCGAATTTTAATCGTGATTTTTCGATTTTGGGGTCAAACGATCTCCAAACTAATATAAATTGAGTTGAAACGATTTATTTGGCATTTCTCGTTGTATAGTAGACCTAGATATTTTCTGAAAGAGGCTCGCATGCGCAATTCAATCCCTCCCCCAAAGCATTCAACGCGGCCATGCTGACTGGATACGTGTCTGCTGCATAACGGCTCGGCCACGGCAGCGGAGCTGATAGGTTTCGCTTTAGTCTGTGTGTTAACTTCCACCAGGTCCGCTGCGCTGCGTGTCTGCTCCGTCCCAGCTCCGGCAGTCCAGAGCCCTTCTGGTGGATCGGAGCCACGACGTAGCAATAACCCGAATTTAGCACATAGCAGACAGGAAGTCACACACCAAAACAACAACATTACATCCGGTCACTTTTCAAAGATAAAACACAAAGTGTTTTTATTGTTGTTGTTGAGAGAAATGCTAATAAATGCATCATGTTTCCAAACTCAAAAATAATTGTTTAAATAATCGTGATTTCAATATAAATATATAAATATTGACCAAAATAATCGTGATTATGATTTTTTCCATAATCGAGCAGCCCTAGAGGAGGAGTAGAGAAGCAAAATTAAGATCTTTGCAAAACACAACATAAGAAAACACTCTTGAAAGAACTAGCACTAGAGAATGCGACAATATACCATGTCAAATTGACAAAATCATCTGGTGGCAGGCAGGCAGAACATTTTAAGAATATTTGTCGCAAAAAATCAATGATAATGATTTCCCAACAATTAGCAGAATCATATTGATTGATTTGCTCTGCATATGATGAATATTTTGGCCTGGTTGTGAAACAGTGGAAAGCATTTTATTACATGATATACAGTATACTGACATCAGAAAATACCTTTATTCATATTATTATGATAATAATTGCAACCATGTTGCCCAGTCATGCTGCATCTCACAAATAGAGCTGCATCAGTTCGTCAATTAAAATTCTGTGGCATTTCTGTGTCGTGATGAAAGCCAGTCGTTTATGTTAGTGGACATTTCTAAACCAACATTAGCTGAGATGAGGTAGTTGAGAACGTGCATCAAGTGACATCCTCAGGACTGTCACAGAAAATCTGACCAGAGTCCAATATCATAGATACAAAAATGTACATGATATATGATACATTTTTGTACTATGGTACACCTTAAACCTGATATGCAACCCTGCCAGAAGTTGAAAAAGAATTGTAGCATTGCTTTGTTTCTTCCTAAGTCACCCCCCATAGTCTTTTGAAGAGATGTTTTGAATATTGTATTTGAGTTAAAGGCGCCATAGGCAAGAATGTGGCCAAAACGGTTACTACACTCAAATTCAAAATACTGCAGCGAGTCGTCTCCACCTCCCCCTCCACCCCCTCTCCTCCAGACTCGAGGTTGCCAGTGCGGTTATCATAAGTAAGTGGCTCTAAGACACAATTCTTTTCTCTCAGTAAAGACCAAGATGTATTATAATTTGTGGTAATGTTAGCTGTTGACTAGGGAAGGATATATCAGATGGAATAACGTTATGCATGATATTTGACAGAACTGTCCTTCATTTTTGCCTCCCCTTTTATAACATTATATACGGTAGTTTATGGCAATATACATGCAAAGATTTAAAGAGGACTCGAATTTATCAAATGTAAGATTTCGAATTGTCCAGCCGCTGCTGTCAAACATGCCAACAGCTGGCGGCTGGACATCAACTGGACATCAGCAGGCTGGAGACCAGATGCCCGTACCAAGACAGTGCTAATGCTGCTAGCGTTAGCTGTGCTTCTAATGTTTGTTTCTATGATCGAAATGAATAACGTTATTACTCGACAGTTCACAGTATTCGAAATGTCCATCCCCGTCAAGCTATGATGCTAACTTAGTTAGCCAAGCATAACTTCCTGTCTAGGAGAAGAGTCCCCAATTCGGCATCCGTTCGCAAATTCCTCTCAGCCTTCAAATGTCTCCATCGTTCAAATTCTTCTCCTATATAGACCCTCGCTTTGCCTCTCTTTTCATCTTGTTGTTTTTGCGATTCATAACGAGCGCTTTTGGGTTTCGTTGCCTCCGCCATTGCAGCTGAGTTGTAACTGGCAACCTCTGGTTGCATAGCAGCTGAGACTCTACTGACTGCACTGATTTGTAGACGGCGGTGGGTGGCGCCACATGCAAAAACATGATTTCAAAACATCAACATGATTTGCGGTCTGCAAAAGATTTTTTTTAATGCGAATATTTTGGCTGTGCTGTTGTTGTTGGTGAGTTCAGTATGTTATATGAACATTATTCCCGAGTCTCTGTGACATATTATAATGATTTTATGGCCAGTTGCTTTAGATTTCTTGCCTATTGTACCTTTAACCATTACCCTCCATCTTATCAGTTACTGTAATCAGCTTCAATGGCTCATCTCCTAGTGGCCAGGTAAGAAAACATTACAGGTCATGTTTAGAGCTTGATTTGAAAATCGTATGAGATCACCGAGGACTCGGCGTGACCTAACGTGCAAAGTAGCGTTAACTGCTAACATGTAACTTAGTCCACCGCTGTGTAACACTGAATAGTTACAGACTGCGCATTTTCCACGGCCCTTTAGTCTGAAACCGAATAGTTAGAAAAATGTCCCTTTATATACGGGACCGAAAGCCCAACCTGTTATCTGGGAGGTGACATCAGCAGCTGGCTGTAGCCACAGGCTGTAGCCACAGGCTAACGGTTTGTTTGTGTCTGTGTAGTAACATTAGCTGCTAACAAACAGCAATCCCGTGACAGAGACGATATTTTTGTCCCCCAATATGGCGTCTTTGCTTTTGTCTGTGCCTTTCAGACTCGCCACGCTTGTGTGTCGCTACACACAGCGAGCTGGCTTCCCGGCTGCTTCGTGTGTAGGGGATAAGGCTATCCCTTACACACAGCACAGTTCGCAGTTGTAGGCTACCAACATCATTCCGCGGAGGAATGCGCGGAGGTCTTGCAGTAAACAGTCACGTGAACAGCGAGTAAAGAAATAACAGTGTCACAGCATCAGCTGCTCTGCTGTGAAGATTTCATGCGCGCTCCAGCGCTGACTTGGCTGATGGCTGCAGTTACCCTAACGGCCGTCGTGTCACTATTGTGTCTTATTTCTTGACCCTGCCTCATGTCCCTTTATTAAGCTGCTTTCACAGTCAACCTATATGGTAGTTTTGTATTTATCACGTAAACAGAAACATGACTCTGAATGAGTGGTAATGTTGCTCTGTGTCTGCTAGACACATTTAAGGGCAGTCCTGACATTTAGTATTACACCTACACACAGTTGGGATCAGTCGTGGACAGTAACGAAGTAAATTTACTTGAGTACTGTACTTAAGTACAGTTTTTGAGTATCTGTACTTTACTCGAGTATTATTTTTGGGGGATACTTTTACTTTCACTCCACTACATTTGAAGGACAAATATTGTACTTTTTACTCCACTACATTTCTATTGATGCTCTCGTTACTCACTACTTTTGAACTTACGTCAGCTGATGATTTTTTTTTTATATAATTTTTTTTTTCAATATTCTGAGAAAATAAACTTTTTCTGCTGATTCGCGTATGGTTTGTCTTAGTCGTATTGCCGTACCTGTACTACGTCATGCTATACAATCCATACAATGGAGGAAGAAACTGGAGAAACAAACATGGAGAAACTCCCACCGAGCACCCGTGGCCTTATCTCAAACCCATGTTTGAGATTTTTGTCACAAAAACTGATTTGTTTCAGATTAAATGTTTGTTGTGATTACAGCGAACAAATTATATCATGGCTTACAAAAACTCATCTTCCAACCTGAAAAAGTACATTGTAGTATGTAAAGTAGCTACTGACGTTAGCTAGCTTAATGTTTGTTAAATGGCAGATGAACATTTTAAACGTAACTGTATGAGCTTGTAGTATCATAATTTTTATACGGTTTAAAAATATGGCAACTGTTGCAGTGCAGTCGAATGATTAAGTTGACTTTCTGTTCATGTTTTTTATACAATTCATATCAAAGAATCACATCAGTGTATTGTATAATGACAATAAAGCTACTTTTCTTTCCTGTATTTCCTGAGATATTTTTTAAATACTTTTACTCAAGTAATTTTTTAAGCAAATACTTTAGTACTTTACTTAAGTAATATTTTGACTAAGCTACTTTTACTTGTATTGGAGTAATATTTGACCAGGAGTATCTGTACTTTTACTCAAGTAGTGAAGTTGTGTACTCTGGCCACCTCTGGTTGGGATTCTTCTTCTTCTTGGGATCCTTCACCTTCTGGTTGGGACTTAACTCTACACCCACAGCTTGTGACGCAGGCTTTTCCAGCCCATGATAAAATAACCCTGTTGACATATTTATTCGGACAGACTTTAGAGGGTTTTAAACTTTGTGTTTAATATAGGAGAGTACTGGTGAGGAAGTTTTCATCCTCTGCCTGTAGCCAACTGTTGATTAACATTCAGTCTAGTAATCAGATAATGAAATCCTTAGCAGTTAGAAATTAGCCTCTGCTTCAGTGTTTTTGCTTGTTCCTGGTCTAGACCAGGTGTCACAGTAGCAAATGGCAAACTTTATGGATGTGTCCTTTTTTCAGCACTTTTAATGATAAAGACACGTTAAACGTTACTCGATTCAGTCTGCCTGTCTGTGACGCCATTGACACGCACCGGCAGCAGCGCGAATCTCAGAACGACCACAAAACGCGGCATGGCGGATGTCAGAGGAGACAGCGAGCAAGAAATTTTCAAGCTACCATTTCGGTCCAATGTGTGGAAACACTTTGGCTTTGCAAAGATGGAGATGTTCTAAATAAATCGCTGTTTCTAGAATATGTAAAAGCCAAGTAAAAAAACAGGGCAACATGACTAATCTTTCTAACCACCTACTAAGGCGCCATGGGATTTCACACAACGGCGACCATCCAGGCACCTCTTGCAGCGTTACCGCTGCAGCAGCAGCGCAAGGTAACGTCAGCTCGAACCGCAGCAGAAGTAGCAGGTAAACCTACTGTTAATTCATCCTGAAGAAATGTTGGTTGCACTTACTGTCCTCTTTTTATATTGAAAATGAGAGCAGAAAAGGTTAATCTCCTGGTTGCACTTTATTCAAATAAAAGATACATAATACAATACATTCATTAATTAATACATTTGTCATTAATTGTTGTTTACTTGTTTATATCCATAATTAATTTAAACCTGATTCCCTTACAAGAAACAACAGGGATCTAGGAAACTTCAACTGCACTGTCCAGTATCCAGGTATTTATTTCACAGTCACACTGGTTGAATTTTTGGCTAAAAAGCTACTGAATCGATATCAAGTCACTGAATCGTATCGGATCGTATCGTTCTAAATGAACCAAGATCGTCCTTGAATCGTATCGGCAACCACGAATCGTGATACGAATTGAATCGTTGTTAAAATGAATCGTTACAGTTAGAGTTTACCTAAAAGTACTGGTTAGTTCAAGATGACACATTATTGCAGACATCAAAGACAACAAAGCAGCACCAGCACATGAAATAAGCCCAACAGAAACGTCAGATAGGTCAGACCACCATCTTTAACTATATTTCTATAAATGTCACTATAACAGCTGAAAGCGATTTCACATATTCCACAATTCAAACTAACTGCCAGTTGTTTACCTGGAAGTGACAGTTCTTGGCAGTGCAACACTACAGAAGGTATGCTTCTGAAACAATACCTAATATAGCATAACAGCTATATTTAGAAAATAAATAAATAAATAAAAAGGGGGTGTCCAAGGAACAGTTGTAGGCACATCAATACCAAAACACAGCTGCTAGCCTGCCGCTAACACTATTGCTTCTTTATAACTGACTGGTGTAGCCACAACAACGTAATTTCAGTTCCTGTTGTTTTTTTGTTTGTTTTTTCAAACTTGTTTTATTGAACTTTTTCTTGCAAAGCAGAAAAAACTGTTGGATATGAGAACAGCCCCATAAACAATGAATAAATTAACCAACATCAGATTGACATTTATTACAGAGCTCTGACAGGTTAGGATTAAATCTGTGTCTGTCTACAGGAGTGATAAAAAGCCTATGCAAAATCTTGAAGTTAGACACCAGAACCCTGGAGGGCTGGCCACACAGAGCATCCCAGTCCCTGGACTCTACTGTACCCAAATCAGATTCCCATTTGCCTTTTACTTTACCAGAATTATCTACATTAAGATTACAGAGGATCTTATACAGTTTCTTAGTGAACGATTTAAGTTGCATATTATTTACCAATAGGGATTCTATGGGAGATATAGCAAGACCACCAGTGAAATCTTTTAAATTACACAGAATAAAGTTACGAACTTGCAGAAATTTGACAAATCACCTTATTGGTGATCCCATATTTGCTTTTCGCTTATTGAAATGTGAGGATTGAGCCTCCCTGAATCATGTCCCCAACAACCCTGATGCCCTTATGCTTCTAGTCGGCAAGGCTGCCCCGTAATCCAGATTGAAAGTCAGGGTTCTCGTGAATAGGAGTCAACAAGGAGAAGCAATTACTGTACCCCTCCAATTTCCTGACTTTACGCCAAACATTTAACATATTCTTTAAAAGCACATTATCCTTCACTAATGTTGCCACTCTGCCAGGAGAGATGTATAATAAATTCTGTAAAGGGATTTTATCTAGAGAGGCGGATTCGCAACTGAGCCAAACAGAATCAGGGTCACCTATAAACCATTCCAAAAGAAACTTGAACTGTGCCGCGCACAGATAATATAAAAGAGAGGGTGCTGCTAAGCCACCATTCTTAATAGGTAGGCAAAGAAAACTGTATCTCAACCTGGGTCCTTTTTTACGCCAAATAAATGATATAACTTTCTTTGACAACATAATCGGCAGCATCTGAAAGTAATACAGGAGGCGTGGGAGAATGTTCATTTTAATCAAATGAATTCGACCCAGAAGGGACAGAGGCAGGCCACACCATCTATCAAGGTCCTGTTTTATAGTTTGTAAGAGAGGGGCAATATTTAATTTATACAGATCTTTTAAGCACGGCGAGACTTTTATACCTAGATATAGGAAACCTGCTGAAGACCAGCGAAACGGCTATGAGATATTTGGGTCTAACATTTGTGAAAAACAAAGAGCATGGCTTCACTTTTAGAGAAATTTATTTTATAACTGGAAAAAGAGCCAAAATTATTAATTAGTTGGGTCAATTTAGGGATAGAATGTGTAGGGGAGCTTTAAAAAATCAAAACGTCATCAGCATACAGCGAGATTTTATGCTCATGATTATTCAAAGAGATTCCTCTAATACTAGCGTCTTGTCTTATGGTGGCGGCTAAAGGTTCTATAGCTAACGCAAATAACAAAGGGCTCAGGGGGCAGCCCTGCCTTGTACCCCGTTCAATACTAAGATTACTAGACCTAAGTCCATTTGTGATTACAGCTGAAAGGGGCGATGTGTATAAAATCCGAATCCATTTAATAAAATCCTCACCTAGGCCGAATTCCTGGAGTGTGAAAAATAAGTAAGGCCACTCTAACCTATCAAATGCCTTTTCCGCGTCGAGAGAAATAACTACAGCTGTATTGTACATGGAAGAATGCTGAATAATGTTAAGCAGGCGTCTCACATTATGTGATGAAAACCTTCCCCGAATGAAACCAGTCTGGTCATTCCTAATAACATTAACATTTTCCAAACGTGAGGCTAGAATCTTTTCAAGCAGCTTCAGATCTAAATTTAAGACCGATATAGGCCTGTATGAAGAGCACTCTTCAGGTGCTTTCCCCTTTTTTAGTACTAAAGAAATACTAGCCTCCATAAGAGATGGGGGGAGAGCCCCAGCTGCAAATGAGGACTGCAACATTTCAAGTAGGGGATCGACTAGAATAACATTAAACTTTTTATAAAATTCTGCATTGAATCCGTCGGGTCCTGGGGCTTTGTTGTTGGGGAGTTGCTGGATACAATTCTTAAATTCACTCAGAGTTAGTGGTTTGCACAGGTTGTCTCTCTGTTCATCTGTAATTTTTGGTAAATCCACCTTTGTGAAAAAGTTAAACATATCCTGCTCTGAGAGTGGGTTCAACTGAGACGAATATAACTGCTTATAAAACTTTTGGAAAGTGTCGTTGATTATTTTGTTATCATAGTTTTGAACACCAGTGGAATCTCTGATATATGAAAAATATTGGGCCGAAGCCCTATTTCGAAGAAGGTTGGCTAAATATCGATTAGGTTTGTTAGCAAACTCATACATCCTTTGCCTCATGAAGAACATTGATTTTTCAGCCTTCTTTGTAAGTAGACTCTCTAAGGCTGCTTTAACCATTTCTATGTCATTTCTTAGCTCTTCTGATGGAGATAAGTTGTATTTAGTCTGAAGTTCATGCAGTTCAAGCTCAAGTTTCCTTTGCTCCTTCCTATTGTTCTTTTTAAGTCTAGCAGTGTAAGATATGCTTAGACCACGCACATAGGCTTTCATGGTATCCCATAGCAGGCCAGGGGAAACATCCGGGCTCTTGTTCTCTTTAAAAAAATAGTCCAATTGCACTTTTAAAAATTTGTCAAAGTTAGGGTCATGGTTCAAGAACGTGCTGTATCTCCACAGTCGGCTCTGACATGTAGGATTCACATTATTTAAGCTTATGTAGATGGGAGCGTGATCAGATACAATAATGTCACCAATAGTGCAGCTCTTAAGATTACTTAATGATATTTTAAGGGAGAGAACAAAGTCAATTCTACTGCTTAATTTGTGTACGCTGGAATAAAATGTAAATGCTTTATCATTAGGATGTAAAACCCGCCAGGTGTCCACAAGATCAAGTTCACTGCACGTATCCGATATAGTCTTAGCTCTACTAGACATTGAATTCCATGCGGAAGGCGATTTGTCCATCTCTGGGGAGAAGTAGCAGTTAAAGTCTCCATCTATGACAGTATTCTTCCCAATCCAATCAGCAAACAAGGCACGATGGTGCAGTGGTTAGCACTGTCGCCTCACAGCAAGAGGGTTCTGGGTTCAAACCCAGCAGGGGCCCTTCTGTGTGGAGTTTGCATGTTCTCCCTGTGCATGCGTGGGTTCTCTCCGGGTACTCCAGCTTCCTCCCACGTACCAAAGACATGCAGGTTAGGTGCGGGCTAGGTGTGTTAGCCCTGTGATAGGCTGGCTGGATAGGCTGGCGGCCGGCTGGATAGGCTGGATAGGCTGGGGACCTGTCCAGGGTGTACCCCGCCTCATGCCCTAAGATGGGATAGCTGGGATAGGCTCCCACTCACCTGCGACCCCAGTGCAGGATAAGTGGTAGACGATGAGTGAGTGATGAGTGAGATCAGTTGGCTATGGAGACGTAACATAACATATCGACCAGATTTATCAGAAATAGTTTGGATGTCGGATCGATTTATTAGAATTTAATAGAATGCTGGTAAAAGATGAGCTATACACCTGCCCGACCCAGTCTCGTTTCAACTTTAAGTGCTCACTCGGAGTAAGGTGTGTTTCTTGCAGGAGGGCTATATGAACATGTTCCTTTTTCAGGAAAGTTAAAGTCTTTTTACGCTTAATAGGGTTGTGTATGCCCCTCACATTCCAACTGCACAATTTAAGTGTGGGTCTATCACTGGCCATCTTGTATTGAGGAAACAATCCTAGAAATATATGGATGAAAATACCGAAAACACCTGGAGCACCCTGAAGCAAAACTGAAAAACAAAACATAAGAAAATAATAAAGAGACTGCTTTGCTAACATTTAAAACCGAACTTTGTACAAAGAAAATATAACAAATAGACATTGGGGTCAGACTTTGGTCTGTTACACCCAACAGGGGTGTGAGCTAATCTTCCTGCTCAAACTGAGGAAGATGCTGGACCGGGTATTAAACTCTTATCAAACCTTAAATGTGTAAAGCACCTCAACCCTTGGCCCGCAGCTCTAATCAAAACTAGCTACGAAGTCTACTCTGCGGTGAGCATGTGAGCATCCATCAGTCCGATGCAAAACAACAACAACAAACAATCCGGCGTTAAACAATTGAGTTATATATGCTCACCTGCTCCTCAGTCAAACCTGATATATTAAGATAAGTTCAGTACCACAGTAACATGACGGTGTTGTAGAGAATGAAGGCTAACTCTCAGTCAACAGAGGTGACGGAGGGAGATCCTCCGTGCTGCGACACTTTATCCAAGAAGGCAGCTACTTCTTTGGGATGTTTAAAGACCTTTTCTTGCCCGTTGTGTTTAATCTGGAGGATGGCTGGGTATAGCATGGCGAAGGCGATCCCTCTCTCTTTCAGCTGAACAGCTGTGGAGAAATCCTCAAATATCATGATTGTGGTACCGTTGTACACCAGGCTCTGTGCTTTCCTTGCTGCCTGCATTATCCGGACTTTGTCTTGAAAGTTGTGGAGCTTTATGATAACAGCTCGGGGCCGCTGGTCCGGGGGTGGAGGGCGTGCGAGGGCGCGATGGCAGCGGTCCACATTAACAGACCCACCTTTGAAGCTCGTTTTCAGAAGCTCCGGCAGCCAGGTCCTAAAGAAAGCAACAGGGCTAGCACCCTCGCTGCCCTCAGGAAGCCCAATGACACGTATGTTGCACCACCGGGTCCTGTTTTCTAAATCATCAATCTTTTCCATGGCTGCCTCCAGCTTGCTCTCAACGTCGAAGAGCTTAGTGATGTGAATTGCAATGGCATCCTCGGAGTTCAAAATACGGTCTTCAGCCTCTGTAATCCGGGCGTCCAGCGCAGTGATTTTAGACGAACATGCCTCAAGTTTGTTCAGAACCGGGTCGATCTTCTTATCAAAGGAAGCCTCCACACCTTTTAGCACTTCAGCGGTTATTCTTTCCACCAAGCTGTCGGCGTCAACTTGACCCAGAAGCGGCCGCGTGTCGTCCGTCATGTCATCTTGGCTGCTCGGTGGCGAGTTTGGTGACTGAACTCCTGATACAGGGGGTTTCGCGAGCAAATTAAGTATGCTCTGCCTAGAAGGCACTCTCTTAGGTCTAGGCATCGATGACTGCCCAATGAGACCACCGTTTTCCGCAGAAAAATAGTCTGTAGGATACCGAGCTGCGGGAGCACAAACAATGAGCTGCCTACTCCGCCATTTGCGTCACATGACCGCCAGCTCCTGTTGTTTAAGTGATATTGATTTTGGACGTATTACAAACAGAAAGTTGGGGCTAATAATACAAAGAAGCTGCTTGAATTTAATGTAGTTTTGGTTTAATCAAAGAAAAAAAACACATAAATCTTCACATTTATCTCTTTTGGTAGTTGAAAAACTTCCCTCAAACATACGTTAAAATGTAAAAACTATTGTTTAATGCTTCTCTGTGCTTAATGGAAACTTGGAGGTGATGGAGTATAGGTTAATCTGGTCATGCTCAACATACTGTAAGAGAAAATGTCTGTATTTGTGCTTTATTGCACACCTTTATTAAGTGTTAAAGGATACAGTTGGACATTTTTTGCATTTTATTATAATTATATGATCTAGGGACAGTCGGCATCAGGGTTGTGCTTTGCAGATTGTTTCTTTGACTATAAATAGTTGTTGTCTCAGCATGGGCCTCTCATGTAGAGGTCAGGTATTTGTGTGCATGCTCTAGGCGGGGTTCCTCTGACTCTCCTGACCGTCCTGTCACACTTGGAGCCTCTCTGGTAAATTAGAGCCAGTGGCAGGTCAGCCAGAGCAGCAACCCTTAGCCTTCATTAGTGTCTTCTTCTATTCAGCCCCTCTATTTCTTTTCTTTTCCCTCTTTTCTTTTCCTTACAAACTTACTGTTATGTGTATTCTAGAATATTATACTAATGGTTTAGCCCTATCTCAGTGATGTCCACATAAGAGGCTTCCCCTTTATCACAGTATTTCTTCAGAAAGATGAGATGAGAGGCTATTTGAGTTCACTGAACTCTATATTATATTTCAGTAACTGTTAAGCAAAACATTTTTTTTTTTTTGCTGACGACCAGTTAATCTGCCTTGAAGTGTTAAAATAAAGTACAGCACTACATGTGTACTGCGCATGTATTTGAGAAAGATTAGAAGATAATCAGAGGCACAGATAGTCAATTATTTAAACATCAGGAGGCATTTTCTAAGTTAATACTTTATCTACTTCCTTTATGAAGCCACTGTGTTTTTTGTGTATACGCATACTATACCATGCTCTGGTTGATAATCAACTCACAGTGTTCTTGGCCCTGACAAGGTACTTCTGGTGTCCTAGAAGGCGCAGTCAACCCGTAGTTAGGATGATCTTAGTGTGTAGAAGCAAGAAAGCGATCCTTTGGTTAATATTTACATCATTGCTATGTTATTACTGAGATGCTCTGATGCATCATTTGTTTTAATTAATTATTCCTCTCCTGCTTGTGTCCTATTAGTGCTCTATAACATATAATAACCCTCATAAAACCTGAGATGTTCTCATTGTTAAGACTAAGAAAAAACTGTATACCTGGCTATCACTGACATATACTGCAGGCCTAAAGTCTCTCCATGGCACAGCCAACTAGAAAATAAACAATAAAATAATTTAAAAATATACATCATAAATATTCAGGTGTGAATACATTTAGCTGGATTCCTCTCAGATGTAAAAATAAGCTAGTAGCATATTTGGAAGGTGTGGTGTATTCATAAACCACATATTTGATTTACCAGCTTGTTATTGTACGGTAACTATTCATATATTGTTCATGATCTATGTTAGCTAGATCTATGTGTAACCAGACCAGGTCAAGGTGCGGCGCACATGCGCGTTGTTCAGTGAAGCAGCATCGCGGAGTAAACAAGCAATCAACAGCATGTCGGCCTCCCTCTCAACAGGACATTGGCGACGAGGATAAAAACCTATTTTCTTTACGGGGAAGGAAAGACAAACGGTGTCGGTACTAGTGAGTTCAATGGCCCTGTTTGGAAGAATTGATGAGTTTAAGCCGGAAAACGAGCCATGGTCGGCTTATTTTGAACGGCTTGAACAGTTTTTCGAAGCTAACGACATTGCCGACGGGAAGAAAGTTGCTACACTATTGAGTGTAATGGGCGCAACTACATATGGACTTTTGAGAAATTTAGTACAGCCCCACAAGCCCAAAGACAAGACGTTTGACGAGATAGTGTATGTGTTAAAGCAACATTTTGAGCCGAAGCCGTTGTTGGTGGCAGAGAGAATCCGCTTCAACCGGTGCAATCAAAAAGCTACCCAACCGGTCGCACAGTACGTAGCGGAGCTGAAGCAGTGTGCCGCTAACTGTGAGTTCGGCGCGAACCTGGACGCATCACTACGAGATCGGTTCGTCAGTGGAATAAGAAACGAAGCCTGCCAGCGGAGGCTACTCTCCGAAAATGACCTCACGTTTGCCAAAGCGTGTGAGATCGCCCTCAACATGGAGACGGCTGACAGGGACGCACGTCAGTTGAGAGGGACGGAGAGCGAAACAGGCGGAGCTGCAAGCGTCCATGAGGTGAAGCTGCAAAGAGCCAGGAGCTGTTACAGGTGCAATGGAAAAAATCACAATGCAAAAGAGTGCCATTTTAAAGAGACTAAATGCCATAACTGTGGAAAGGTTGGACACGGTAAAAAGGCATGACGTGCAAAGACAAGGGCTGAAGATACGAGACCAAGAAATAAGAGACAGCAAAAGAAGAACACTAAATATGTTACAGCTGAAGAAGATTCTGACCATGAAATGTTTACTGTTTTGACTGTCACAAGTGAAGATACTGAGTTGTATAAAGCAACATTCTCAGTTAATGGTGTAGACTTAGAGATGGAAATTGATACTGGTGCCAGGAAAAGCACAATTTCAGAGAGAACTTCTAAGGCAGTTTTCACACATACCACTGCAGAGTGCTAATGTAAAGCTTAGAGCTTACAATGGAGGTCGCATCCCTGTTTTGGGTCAGATCACAGCCACAGTTGAGTATCAGGGTCAGAGAGCAGTTTTGCCACTTCTAGTCATTAAAGGGCATGGAGCAACATTATGTGGTAGAGACTGGCTGAGGCAACTAAAACTTAACTGGGCAGAGATCAGTTTTTTGAGGGAAACAAAATGTAGCTCAGTCGAGGAGTTGCTTAACATATACTCAGAAGTGTTTCATGAGGAGTTAGGGACACTCAAAGACATTAAAGCCTCAATCATAGTCAGACCAGATGTGACTCCTAAATTTTACAAACACAGGCCCCTCCCATTTGCAATGAAGGAAAGAGTAGAGATAGAGCTCAAAAGGCTGGAGGAAGCTAACATTATATCTCCAGTAAAGCATAGTGACTGGGCAGCACTGATTGTTCCGGTGGTAAAGAAGGATCAGTCACTTCGCCTGTGTGGTTATTATAAGGTGTCAGTTAATCAGGCACTTGAAACAGACACCTACCCCTTACCTCGCTTAGAAGAGCTTTTAGCTACCCTTAGTGGAGGTAAGATTTTCTCTAAGATTGACTTAGCAGCAGTTTATCAGCAAGTTTTGCTAGACGAAGACTCCAAGAAATACACTACCATCAACACCCACAGAGTGCTGTTTGTGTATAACAGACTTCCTTTTGGGATCAGTTCCGCTCCCTCGATCTTCCAGCGGATTATGGAAAACATAATGAAAGACTTACCTGTGGTAGTTTTCCTGGATGATCTTCACATTATGGGACGCTCAGAGGAAGATCACCTCCACAACCTTCAGAGGGTCCTACAACGCTTACAGGAAAATGGACTTCGAGTGAAATGCTCAAAGTGTGAGTTTGGGAAAACTCAGCTCGAGTATTTGGGTCACGTACATGACGAGCGTGGCATTCACCCTTCAGAGGAAAAGGTGAGAGCAATACAAGAGGCTCCTGCACCTACCAATGTTAAGGAGCTACAAGCTTTCTTGGGTCTTTTGAACTATTATGGGAGATTTTTGCCCCAGAAGAGCACAGTGTTGGCCCCACTGTACAGACTTCTCAGAGGAAATGTAGTTTGGAAATGGACTGAGGCAGACAGTCTGCTTTTGTGAAGTGCAAGGACCTGTTGATGAGTGACCAGGTTTTAGCACACTATGATCCCAGTCTTCCTCTCACTCTAGCATGCGATGCCTCTACATATGGCATTGGAGCAGTGATCCAACACACTATGCCAAATGGGGAGGAGAGACCAATCGCTTATGCTTCCCACACATTATCTCCAGCAAAGAAAAAATATTCTCAGATAGACAAGGAAGCTCTTGGATTGATTTGTGGTGTAAAGAAATTCCACCAGTATTTGTGGGGTAGACATTTTACTTTAGTCACTGACCATCGCCCCCTGTTGACACTTTTTGGCAAGCACAAGAGTCTGCTTACATTGGCCGCTGCACGCATTCAGCGGTGGGCAATTGTACTGTCAGCTTATGAATAAAACATTGTCTATCGGAAGTCAGAACAGCACAGTAATGCTGATGGACTCTCCCGTTGCCCCTTACCTGAGACCAGCGACACAGGAACTACGGTAGCATCGGCTACTGTCCACTCACTGCTCGCAGAACATCTACAAAAGGCGCCACTCAAAGCCACTTCAGTAGCCCAGACGACACGCACAGACAGTGAGCTAGCTCGTGTCTACAAGTATGTCATGGAAGGCTGGCCGGACGAAGTAGATGACACATTGAAAGTGTTTTTCACCAAGAGAAACGAGTTATCCACGGAGCAAGGTTGTGTCCTTTGGGGGACCAGAGTCATTGTACCCTCAAAAATGAGAAAAGCAGTGTTAAAGGAAATTCACTCAGGGCACCAAGGAATAGTGAAGACTAAAACTCTTGCTCGTAAATTTGTCTGGTGGCCAAATCTTGACTCAGATGTGGAGCAAATGTGTAAGGAGTGTGAAACATGTCAGATGGAGCAAAAAAGGCCTCAACATGTTCCACTAAACCCATGGGAATTTCCAGATGAGTCCTGGAAAAGACTTCATTTGGACTTTGCCGGACCTTTTCTGAACAGGATGTTCATGATTGTCGTGGATGCTTATACAAAGTGGTTGGAAGTGTTTCGGATGTCACAAATCACTTCGCAGGCTACTGTGACAAAGCTGAGGTGACTGTTTGCCTCCTATGGATTGCCGGAGCAAATTGTTACAGACAACGCCACCACTTTCACTTCTGAGGAGTTTCAGACCTTTGTCAAGCAGAATGGGATTCTGCACACAACAAGTGCCCCAGGACATCCAGCGACAAATGGTCTGGCTGAGAGATATGTCCAGACTTTTAAAACAGGTATGAAAAAACTTGCCAACACAACCGTGAACATTGATGACAGACTGTCCCTATTCTTGTTGCAATATCGGACGACACCAAACTGCACAACAGGACAGTCTCCAGCTGATCTGTTTTTACACAGACACGTCCGTACAAGGCTGGACTTTCTGAAGCCCTGCACAAAGGAGACGGTGCGCAAAAGACAGTACCAACAGAAAGACCGCCATGACCGCAGTGCTGCAGACCGATCTTTTGGCGTGTATGATGCTGTGTACCTGCGTAGCACTGTGGGAGGAGACCCCAAGTGGATTCCAGGGTTGGTGGTGAGTAGGGGTGTCACGATTCTCCAAATCCTCGATTCGATTACATTTTCGATTCTAAGCTCACGGTTCGATTCGATTCTCGATTTTTACATGTATTTTTGTAAAGCACAGGTTGCTGTGCTATTTTAGACTAGACTTTTATGCAATATAATATCTGACCTCTGTTCACAATGAACCACACTACTTGTCAAATTTAAAACATTTATTAATAACATAATGTAACAATAACTTATATCTTAAGTCAATTGGAAACTTAAACAAAATAATCTGCAATCTAGTTTCTTTTGTAACTGCAGTCTTCTTCACAGAAGATGACATTCAAGTTCACAACAAAACAAACAAAAAAATAAAACAGCCATGTCCATAGTCTTCTCTGAACAATTTAGTGTCTTAACAAACTATTTCCGTACAGTTGAAAATATACCACACAGATAATTGTTGCAAGAGTGGCGTAGCCCCTTTCAGGAATAGGGCGGTGCGTGAGGTGTGTGTGCGTAAGGTGCGTAAGGTGTAAGTGGGCGAGCGAGAGTGAGGGAGCGTGTGTACGTGCGGGCAGTGAACGAATGAGAGAGAAAGGAGTCGCAGTAGTAGCGACAGCAATAAAGTGTACAATATAGGCTGCAGTTTGGCTGTAAATAAAGGCGACGGCTCCTCCAGATACAGCAAAGCTCCCTGGTCTTATTTCCCGACCAGTTTAACACGTGAAAGGGGGTTCACCCCGAAGGGAAACAGAAACTTCGGCCCTGGAGGAAATCATCTCTCCTGTGCTTCCCGACCACGGTCCGGGAGCCGAACAGGAATGGTGTAACACCATGCTATCGTTTGACTGGCTGTAGCTAACAGCTACTGGCTTAGCTAGTAGCTAAGTTAGAGGAGGTTGACTCGCAGCACTTCAACACCTGTGTTTTTTTTCCGTCTGACAAGCCGACCGGACGTGACGCGGGGGTGAGGCAGCATCGACGATTCTTTTTTATAATTCGAAATTCGAGATTGTGACTTAATTTCGGTCGATTCCGATTAAAAATCGAAATCGTGACACCCTTAGTGGTGAGACAGACTGGACCTGTGTCATACGAGGTCAGAGAGTGGGATTCTGACACAGTACACAGACGCCATGGAGACCAGCTGAGAGCTCAGGCCACAGCAGAACCTGACGCCGTGTTAACTGACCCTCATGTTGAACAGTTAGTTGGAAAGGACTGTAGTAGTTCTCAGGACAGTGCTGACTCCACTGTGCAGTCACTGGAGCTCCTGGAGCCTGAACCTGTGGCTCTGAGGCGCTCCACACGAGTTAGTAAACCACCCATGAGATTTATGTGATGAGACTGTATGTCTACACTGTGCTCATAAATGGTTGTTGCCAATATGCCAGGAATACTGATACTGTATGATGTAAATCAGAAATGATGATGCGCAAAATGTTATTGTGAGTAATTAGAGTTCTATTGTAGCCATTTCTTGTTACGTGTCACCTGACATTAGATGTTTACTAATGAAAAAGAAAAATTGATGTTGTTAATATTCCCAAGGTTATTCTCAGCTAAAAGGGGAGGTAATGTGGTGTATTCATAAACCGCATATTTGATTTACCAGTTTGTTATTGTACGGTAACTATGTTCATGATCTATGTAAGCTAGATCTTTGTGTAACCAGACCAGGTCAAGGTGCGGCGCACATGCGCGTTGTTCAGTGAAGCAGCATGGCTGAGTAAACAAGCAATGAACAGCATGTCGGCCTCCCTCTCGTTAATACAGCACAGTACTCAACTCTTGATTTGCATAGGTCAGTACCCTATTTCTTACTGTACATGTAACATTGTGAGTGATATAAACAATGAAAGGGTTTGTCTGGGTTAAAAATATCTATAAATTTAGATTTAGCTAAAATTGTTTATTATACACTGTTAAAAGGCTTGCATAAAATGAGCACAAAGTTGTGTTGCATCGTTCAGGAACGTTAGTTGTTAGCAACGTTAGCTAATGAAGCCTGTGAATATTCTCATTCATCCAGGTCATAGTTATCTCAAGGAAATTGAATCGAACGCAACTGGATTTGGGTTTTGTCTTTGAAGACGTTTCACCTCTCATCCAAGAGGCGGTGAGAGGTGAAACGTCTTCAAACACAAAAACCAAATCCAGTTGCGTTCGATTCAATTTCCTTGAGATAACGTTAGCTAATAATTTGACCAGATTATCTCAGTATCCTCTTTTAAAGACCAACAGAGAATGACACCTAGAAGTCAGCGTGTACTCACTATAATGGTGTTCTTCTGTTACTCTTCATAATTTTAGCCGCAAGCTACTTTTTGGGTATTTGGTTTAAATCCATTTTTTTTCACTTGGTTCATTTACTGGTGATACTAAGATTTATAAACGTAAACATTTTGTATACTTATTAAATAATTTAAACTATTACCCCACTCGAACACTGCACTCTCTCAGAGTTACTTATGGTTCCTAGAATCTTAGAAAGTAGAATGGGAGGCAGAACCTTCAGCTATCAAGCTCCTATCCTGTGGAACCATGTAACAGTGTCAGTTCAGGATGCAGATGCCCTTTCTACATTTAAGAGTAGGCTTAAAACTTTCCTTTTTGATAAAGCTTATAGTCAGGGCCTGCAGAGGCTCTTAGCTATGCTGCCATAGGTTTAGACTGCTGGGAGATTTCCTATGATGCACTGAGCTCTTCTCTCTTTCTCTCTATGTACACATTCATGTCTCATAAATGCATGTTACTGTCTTGGCTTCATCCTCATCATTGCTATTATTATTATTAGTAGTAGTAGTATTAGTAATATTATTATACTTTTAGTATTATTGATATTCATATCTCAATTATTAAAGCTGTTGTGGCTTCTGTACCAAATTTTGCAATACTTCACAATACTTTTTCTCTTCTGTTTCTGAGCAGCATTATTATGGATCAAACACACCGACCTCTTCAGCCAGAAGACCAGGATAGAGGCCGTAGAGGTCGGTGTGTTAATCCATAGTAACACAGCTCAGAAATGGAAGTAAAACATATTGCGAGGTAGGGCAAAAGTATTGTTAGGGAACGTAATAATATTTTGAGGGAATGTAAAAGTATTGTGAGGGAGCTAAAAAAATATTGCTAGGGAATGCAAAAGTTGTCCTAAAATATTCTCACCATGGTCCTTTAAGCGTTCTGTTGGCGTTTGTAGTACTGACAAAATGTCCTTCTGCTTTGTGATGCAGTTCTGTGTGGAGATAAACCAAGGAACCCTGGCCAGCGTACGGAAGTGGAAATGGCCACGAGGGCTGTGGAAAAGTGTTGTGTCTGAAAAACCCACTGGACACTCCAGCAAGGTATGGCAGACACCTTTACAGCGCTGATATCTTTTTTTAAGTTGATTTGTTAAAAGAGTACAGTTACACACTGATTGACGGGCACAGCTAACTGCTGCTGTATTGGTGTTTTGACCTTTTGCTGATGCAACTTCAATTTAGAAACATTAACGTCAATGGTCCCCAAGTACCCAAAACCAACAAACCCAAATATTACCTATTAGTCCCCAAATATTGAATATCAATCCTGACAGTAGTTGTGTTTTTGGTTTAAAAAAGAATTAGGGAGTTCAGTGTGGTGATCAAATGTATCTGCCACTCCAGTAAAGCTAAGCCTAATGTTAGGCTACAAACTAAATCATAGTCGCATGACTTTAATGTCACCACCACTACACTTCCTACTACACTATACTATACACATTTTAGTATAACGTAATTGTTCTACAAGTGTCAAAGTTAGAGTCTGACCAGTTTGTATGCTTGAAAGATGCACAATGAGTAGATGAGTGCCCTGACACTGTCTATAGTCTCATTTACCCACTTGTTAGTCTTTAAAGACACAAAAACACTTTTTGATAAAACCTTGCATATTAATTGAGGTATTTTATGTTGTAGAACTTTCACTTCGATAAATTCTCTAAGCTTGTGTTAACCATAGACCTTATTTCAGCTATCTGACCAAAAACCTATTCATAAAACTCACTGACTTTGAGCGAAGGGAACTGCAAATGCAAAAATGGCTGGTTTTAGGACTCTTCCCTGCGGCACTCTTTACTCCATGAAGTACCACCTGAGTTGCACTAAGTATTTTTTCCCATGTAACACATATGTGTTGCTACGGGAACGAAAATAAATCATTTGATAGTTTCATACTTTGCCATGCAAAAATGAAAAACTGTAAAAGTACATATTTCAGTATATCCTGGTGCTGTTTTATTTTGTTCACATCCACTTACTGTACATGTAACATTGTGAGTGATATAAACAATGAAAGGGTTTGTCTGAGTTAAAAATATCTATAAATTTAGATCTAGCTAAAATCTTTTATTATACACTGTTACCAGGCTTGCATAAAATGAGCACAAAGTTGTGTTGCATCGTTCAGGAACGTTAGTTGTTTGCAGCGTTAGCTAATAATTTGACCAGATTATCTCAGTATCCTTTTTTAAAGACCAACAGAGAATGACACCTGTAGAAGTCAGAGTGTACATTTCAACAGTGTTCCTGAAAAGCTAATATGTATTAATTCCCAATCTTATTTAAATGTTTGTTATAATTTTTTTTCTCCTTTGCATTAGAATTGGATAATTCAGTTACCAAACTGTCTTTTTTTATTTGCAGAAAATGTAGCACCTTGATAACTGTGACTAAGCCTTGTTACCTATAACACATCGTTGTGTGTGGAAACAGGCCGTCTAACATCTTTACTGACTTCTGCTTTCTTCACCCATTAATTGTTGCAGTTCAGTAAGCCAAAAGATAGTTCATATTGATGGCCTTGTGATACAGTAAGTGGTCGTATCTGACTCCATTCCCCATGATTCTATTTTCCCAGGGCGCAAGCTACTCTGGCTTTCTGTGGGACAGTGCATCTGGTATTGACCTGAAGGATGTTACAGTCCTGGATCCTCCTGTTGTCAACAGTAACGGGAATCATACCTACCCTAAACTCTACCTGGCTCACTTTTCTGTAAGTAAATTCCCAAGAAAGAATGTGGCGTCCTCAATATGTAGAAAATTATTTTCTGTCATGTAAAGTTTATTATAACTGAGATTTTTTTGGTTTAGCGACATTATTGAGTGCATGGACCTATTCCCATACACAGAAACCAACCTTCAATCATTAAAGTAAATAACAATTTTTTTCTCAGCAATACAGACCGCATACTTGGGATAATGTATGATAGTATTTTGAACACATTTTCAAATAGATGGCACTAATGCTCAAGTCAGGTATCATTATACCATTGCAGAAGAAGAGATGGTGAAATTAAAGTGTCAGTCAAACCTCAAATGGTGGAAAAGTTGAAGAAAACCTAAAAATGTTCGAAATATGGCATTTTTGCCTCTAGCGGTATCTCCTCATCCAGAAAGTTTGGGTTTGTTCTTTTTCTTTTTGTTCACGATTTCTAGGTTTGTGGGTCAATAGAATTTCATTGCTCAAAGCATTTAAATAAACAAATTCAATATAGAACACATTTAAAATCAGTGCCCAATGAGGTGGAAGTGAATAGACAATCCACAGAATTTAAAAGTGCAATATGTAAAAATGTCTTCAGAAACATTATCAATTGAATGTGGAGAAACAACAGTTTTGACATAATGTCAAATTCGTATATGTATTGTGTTGCAGAGATTTCAATTTAATTTAGCATTCTAGCCAGCTAGCCCCTAGCCCCTTTGTACCTTAAGAGGTGATAGTCTGATAGTAAAGAACACCAACACTCCCCCGTGCTCTGAGCTCCCAGTCCTGGAGAGGTTAGCTAACATGACCACTAGCTGAACTTACTAGCTCACAGCAGTTAAACTTAGCAGCAGTTAGCTGATACTATGATATGCTGCCCTACTTGTTTGGAGTATGAATTTCGGCAGGTAATCAAATTCTTATGTATCGCACCTTTAACCTTATGAGAACTGTCTGCACTTTGGTATGCAGAAGTGTTCTCCTCTGTTTTCGGGTGGAGGCTAAAATTTCAGAGACAGATATCTTGCCAGACTAACATCTCATTCAGTCATTTCCACTAACATTATACATCTTAATGAGGGCTTTCTTTTGTTTTTATGTGCAAATGTAACTTCTTATAAACCAGCCGCTTTTTTTTCTCAAAGTTTCATCCAGTTGACCTTTATTAGATTTATGTACTGCCTCTTACGTATGGAGAGTAAAAAGATTAATTCCAGTTTATTATTTGGGTCTTACTTTTAAGTTTTGGCAAATGTTTCTCTTATTAGTCATGATGACACTGAACTAACCAAAGTAATCACTGAGATCTGGTTAAATGGAGACAATGCATAAAAATAAGTCAGATGGGGCAAAAAACACGGTAATCAAATGATTATACACGTTGTAAGCAATGTTTTTACTATTGACAGGAATGATGGCCAAAACTATGAAAAATACATACAAAATATATTTTGAATTATCCTTTAATCTCCTTCCAGCCATTTTCAAATGGGCATCAACAACTGCTATACCTGCAGTCAATTTAGGATATGGTAACAACAACACATTTTCTTTAACACACATTAGTGCAATAGTAACAGGTAGCTCCATGTACATCCCTGTCTTCTGTTGTGCTGCCAACTGGATTATGACCTGAATCAAATGTCTGACTTTTCCCATTAGGTTGGTGCGTACGAGCTGACGGTGGTGAACGTCAACATGCAGGCCACAGCTACATTGGGAGAATCCAACGGCAAGAACCACAGCACAGATGAAACCCAGTGTCACTGCCTTTCCCCCAGCATTCAGGAAACACTCAAAGGTCAGGAGAGACCAATAAAAATCTAGTGTTCGACACATCATGCCACATGTCTGACACTGTTGATGGATTCACACAAGTTTTTCATAAAGGGAGTGATCAAAACATAGGTTATTACAGACACATTATCATGTCTTGTATGCCCTCCATTTCTGCATAAAGGTGAATTATGAGAAACATTCCTTTTCCCGTCCCTTTATATATCTTACTCTGTAGGTGAGAAGGATTTGGTGGTGCTAGGAGATTTTGGCTCTCCTCCTCAGAGCTCAGAACTGGATATACTGAGAAAGGAGAAGCTCTGTGCCCTGGTACCATCCACCCAGTTCACTAATATCAGCACACGCTCACCACAGGGCACCCGCTGTCTTGACAACATCTGGCTGAGCCGCTCCCTAAAAAAGATCTACTCAGGTAAGTGGTTTTGGATAGTGGATTTTAATTTAAAACATAAAGTCATGAATAGCAATTCAAGTCTTAGTCAGTTTTGACAAAATAAGTTGAGACTCAAGTTATGAGACTAAAAGTAATTTGAGGCAAGTCCAAGTCAAGTCAAAGTCAGCAGAGACGAGCCAAGTCGATTCTCAAGTTGTTCTAGTCCAGTCCAAGTTCCATTTTTATTATATTGAGACAAGTAAAAGATGACTCTAAAGTCTGTCAGAGCAAGTCTCAAGACAAGTCTACATAAAACAAAATTGCAAGTGAAGATATACATTTTTCTGGACTGTTAATGTTAAAATGACATGGCATTTTTAAGAGTTTCTTATATGACTGATATGAAACAAAGTATCTTCAGTGCTAGGCCTGAAAATTAAATATGCTATCCCTGCTACTTGTTATCATTGATTTTTATTATTGTCTTTGGATTTAATCAGGCCAAAAGTTTATTCTTAAATGTTCTTGTTTTCAAGTCTCAAGAATATCAAAAGTCAAAACTACGTCAAGTCTAAATCAAGTCTCAGGTCCTCATATTTGTGACTTTAGTCTAAGGCGACCGAATTGTGCTGGTAATCATGGCAACAGTTATTTCCTACATGAAGCAGTACAGGACCCCTGGTTTCCTTTTTATTAGGATGATGAAGTCCAGTTACAGCTTTAACTACTGCTTGAGTTAATAGCCGTTTTTATACTGGGCAGTAAGCCACCAATTTGCCGTCCTTTTGGTGGCTCGCTCCGCAGATTTAGACAGGAGGCGGCAAAATTGGTGGTCTGTTTTGTTCCACCAATTTTGCACCTCGGAGGGTACACTTATTTGCACCTCCATTGCAGTGTAAATCCGAGGCGGCAATGTGGTGGCATATCATGAGGTGGGCGGAGGTGTCAATGACGTGCACTGCTGCGCACCCACAGCCTGGGAGTTTTAAAACCAGGAAACAGTTGATCACAGCAGTCAATTCGTCACTTCATCCACGAAGTTGAGCAACTGGAAAGCCGCTGAGATCGGGGAGATGCTAGCATCTCCTCGGTCTCTGTAGCTGTCTTGGTTGTCGCCTTGTTGTTGTTCAAATTAAAAGCCCCCCTCTAAGAACCCAGTTCTAAACTCCGATGGGGTGCAATGTAAAGCTCTTACTTTGAAGACAAATTCGACCTGCTTCTCTTCATGCCCAACTTTGTGGTTCACGTCACGTCACATGTTTACACCTACCCCAGAGGCAGAAAAGTGGTGGCTTATTTGAAAAGGTGGAATATTACACCTCCGTTTTAGATAGAAAAGGTGACACATCGCAGCCTTTACCTTGCTGCAAATGTGCCACCTTTTCTATCTAAAAGGGGCTAATGATATTTGAATGTAAGCCATAGCAGCTTTTGTTAGATCAAAGTTTACCTCACTGTATATATCCTTCAGCACATTGCCCAATCTGCATGCTGTCCCACATGTCTGCTGACTTTCCATCTTCTTGTGCCATTTTCTCTGACAGGCCACTGCATGGTAGTGCGAGAGGGCTTGACCAATCCCTGGATCCCTGATAACTGGTCATGGGGTGGTGTGGCATCGGATCACTGCCCTGTGGTGGCAGAGTTTTACACAGATGTATCCCCGAAAGAGCTTAGTAGGCCCGGTATGGCAGTGGTGGACAGAGGAGACATTATGCCCAAACATGAGCGGTGACAACATCCACAGTGACAGTAAAGGCAGCAGTGGATGACTTCAGACTTTGTCCTGCCAGGATCATGGACATGGAGCAAAGAGTTTCCTGATGAATGTGAAGAAGTGCCAAGATTGCCTTTAGGGTTTCAATTTATCAATGTATAATACTAACTGGTAAGTCATAGAGCCATAAAAATGTTCAGGCCAAATATATATAATGTACTTTAAAAAGTGCCAAACATTTTCTACATATATAAAATAAAGAGAAATTAATAGATGTTCCAGCTGGTCTGAACTCTCATTATTGCATGTGCAGTATCTAATCAGAGTCGTCTGAATGACTCGGCTATTCACAGGCTGTGCTGTAACACTCACCTGTTCTGTCAGTTGAGAGGACTCAACTGAGCTATAGAGCTCACGAAGGCTTATTAAATTAAGTAAGCAAGGCCTCTCTGTGCATGTGTTAGCAACCATCTTCCTCTGATGCAAAAAGAGGTGCCAGGGCAGACTGCCATCAGAGGGCAGTGCTGCTGCGTCCACTGCTCGTTAACCAGTTGCAGTATACATTGTGTATGTATATATATATATATATATATATATATATATATATATTACACACACACACACACACTTTACTGGAGCTAAAGGAATTAACATGTCCTGACAAATCAGAAAGGCAAGTGATTAATGAACATTTCTGGCCATGCCAATGACTGTGGGTCAGGTTTTATGAGTTGAATGGAAGTTATGAAGTTGATGTGGAGCCAAACCAGACGGGACCTCGAGAATTCTGGAGCAAACTGTTGACCTCAGCCACCCCATACCCCTAGCAGTAGGATAAACATAATAAACTGTACATGACCAGCACCTTATAGGCCAAGAACATTTATTCATAAACCTTTATTTGTTTGAGTTTGCACAATTTGAAAAGAATACACATAAAAAACATGATAGATAATAATGAAACAGTGCAGGGAGAGGCAAAAAACCCACTGTGGTCTTATTTGTCGCCTCCACCTTATAATAATATTAATATTTACAATTCAATGTACAAAATCACAAGATAACATGAAAAAATGTTATAATAATAATAATAATAATAATAATGGGAATAATACAATAATCAGTCTTAAAATGTAAAGTTATCACTGAACAGTAAGACAAATGCCTACATAGACAATACATTACCAAACAGCAATTACATGATCTTTTAAACATTTTTTAAAACATTTCACAGAAGAACAATTTTTTGCTAAATGGGAGAAATTGTTTCATAACTTAGTACCTCTATATCTAATTGAGAATTGACCTCTGGTAGTGAGGAGTTTAGGGAGATGAAGATTTGCAGATTGGCGTGTTGAGTAATAATGAACCTTTGAAATTTCTTTGAAATAAGTCTTGAATTGTTCTAGAATATTTTCCTTTCCTTTTTCACATTTGAAAAATATTAATGTCATAAATACTTAGAATCTGAAGTCTCTGAAATAAAGGAGCAGATGAGATGTGTGACTCTGATCGAGAAGCAATCCTAACAAAGCGTTTCTGGAGGACCAAAGTTTTGTGAAGAGTAGTAGGAAATGTACTTGCCCAAACTATATTACAGTATGACAGATAAGGATAAATTAAACTATAATAAAGAGCAAGGAGACAGTTTGAAGTGACAAGATGACTAATCCTCCTTATAATACCAATGAATTTGTTGTTTTGCTTTCTATTAACACAATCAATCTGATCTCTCCAATTCAAACTCTCGTCAACAACAATTCCCAGGAGACACCTGTGGCATCTCAACAGACTCCATTATAATTTTAGATAAATCTTTCAAGTATGATTTTTTACTACTGAAAATAATAAAGTTGGATTTTTTTATATTCAAAGATAATTTATTTAATCTAAACCATGTGGTGCAGGCAGTTAAACCAGCATTTGCATTCTTAATCAATGAGTTAAAGTTTGAATGAGAGAGAACCAAGGTTGTGTCATCTGCATACATTATTGGAGAAAGTATATTTGAAACATTAAACAAATAAGAAATAATAACGGTCCAAGAATGGACCCTTGTGGGACCCCACAGAGAAATGTGGCTTTGCTGGAATAACAACCCTTAAAACAAACAAACAAACTGTTTTCTGTTGGAAACATAATTTTTTAACCATTTGTATGTAGTGTCATGAAAACCATATTTGTACAACTTTTTCAGTAAAATATGATAATTAACAGTATCAAACGCTTTTGAAAAATCAAGAAAAAATACTACAAGTGAATTCATTCTTATCAAGAGCAGAGGTCATGCCATAATGACCACAAGTACATTCTCAACCCGTGGGAAACACTGGATCACAGATGGATCCACTGCATCATAGAAAAGATCTTACTCCAAGAAAACCTGTCAGAGGACATACAAAATTTCTTGTCAGTTTTCATACTGCATACTTAACGCGTCCACAACACTGTTGCAAAAGTAACGCGTTACAGTGATGTATTTCTTTTAGCAGTAACAGAATAATATAACATGTTAGTCATAATTTTTCAGTTATATAATATGAAGGTCTGTCATGCAACGTGTACAATCCAGGTTACTGACTGAAGTGAAGTGTTTGTTTTTTTAAGAATCCATCAACACCAACATGACCATACTAATATAAATATGCGTGTGTTTAATGTAGCTAAGCCTATAAGTTCTTTGTTCAGTGTCTGTGTGACTGACAGGAGCCATATTTTGTAGGCCTAATGATGAATTCTTGAATCACATATGCACATGCATTCCTTGTTCTGTGGACTAAAATAAAAAGGCACAGAAAAAGAGATTTTTGTCTTTTCATGTCATTATAGGCTACATTATAGAAAAGTATAGATCAATTGTGTTTCATATGACTGAGCTTACAATAAAAAAAATGTTATGATGTTATTGTTGGGAATATAAATTATTCCTATCTCATAATATATCAGACTTGGACACAGGGATGAGCAGGCAGACAGTGGATCAAAGGACATTTATTTAAAAAGATCTAGGCTATTTAATTGTTCTATAGAGGTTATTTGGGCAATTTGTTGAAAGGAACTAGTGTATTAAGTAATATATTACTTTAAAATGAATACAAATATGTAATATGTTGCATTTTTAATGAGTTTGCCAAACACATAACAAGAGTGAAGCTGAATGAAGGAATGCCAAAAGTGCGTAAAGCTGTCACCAAAGCAAAAGGTGGCTACTTTGAAGAATATAAAATATAAAACACATTCTGGTTTGTTTACACTTTTTTGTTTACTGCATAATTCTATATGTGTTTGTGGCGTAATTTCTGATATAATTTCAGATATGTTTTTGTGGAGAATATGAGCTAAATTTTCTGATACTCTGAAGTAGATGTTTTGAAGATAAGTTCTAGGCTGAGATGTTTTCGTGGGCAAAGATAAATATGAAGGAAAGCCCTAGGTTGTGGGGCCCCAGGTCAAAGGTCAAGTCCCTTAGAGAGATGGGCCCCTTCAGACTTGTTTTTCAGAGTTCCACAAATTTAAACCATATGCTATATCCTGATAAAGATAAGATGAGGTAATGGTAGGTTGGCTCTGTGCCTTGAGAATTGATAAACACAATGGGCCTCATTCATGAAACGTGAGCAGAACGAATTTGTGTGTAAACCATTTGCAGACGGAAATTTACGTGCATCTCCGCATTCATCAATATTTTAGTAGCTCCGATCTTTTCGTAGCTACTAACAAAATCTACACATGCTGCTGACCACACGTAGTGCTTGTGTAAATTTAAGAACGCATATAAATAATGCTTGTCACTATTGGAAATTAGAATTTTAATTCATATTGCACTTTGTTATGTACACAATACGCAGATGTCTTTGAAACATGTGATATAAACATGACAAACGATTAAAAATATAACACCTTTAGTTAAATTAGTTGGCAACTGGCAGGATTAAGATTCAGATTAAGCTCATAATTGTGAATTATCTATGTAAATCGACTCAATAGATTACGCGTTCTTTTCTATGGGAGATAGGTGACAGGTCCGTCTATGAGCCGCATCCTGCCTGCAGTTCTTAACGGTATTTAACTAATGCCAGAGTATATTAAATGTCTCTATGGCGCACAACGGCAGGTAGAAGTAATGCAGGGATTCAGTGCGATCGCAAACATGCCAGGTGTCATCGGTGCCATAGACTGCACACACGTACCCATCAAGGCTCTATCCGGTGATGCATTTGCTTACATAAACCGGAAAAACTTTCATTCCGTGAATGTGCAACTGATCTGTGACGCAAAGTGTGTGTTGTTAAACGTTGTGGCACGGTGGCCTGGTGGGACGCATGACGCATTTATCCTGCGTAATTGCGCAGTTGGCATGCGTTTGGAGGATGGAGCTGTGAGAGACGGCTGGCTCATTGGTAAGAATATAGCCTGCATAATTACATGTGTGTGTTATATATGGACTTACCCTTCTATATCCATAGGGGATAGGGGTTACTCCACTTCTCCCAAAATGATTTCAATCTCCGCTTCGGAATAAGTCTTTTTTTCTTTCTCTTTCCTTCTTTCTTTGCGCCATGACTGACAGGTCGACAGGATGCCTCTACACCTCCTTATATGGTGGTCATTGGCAATTCATGGGCGGGGTTTTATGCTAATGGCTGATTACCGGGAGCGCGCTGTCACCTTACGATGGATTGGCATTCATGATCATACACACGTGTTTACGATCAGATCTGAGTTTCCCGCGGCGTTCATGAATCCGGAGTAGGTTTTTAGTAGCGTAGGCTTTTATGTGCAAATCTACGCACAAATTTACTAACGCTTCATGAATGAGGCCCATTGGCTATAAGTAGTGTGGTCTGTGTGCAAATCGGGAGAGATCCACATTGGCATCGGATCCTCTCACAGGCAATTTTTGGTGCTTGTTCAGATGCTGTACTTTTTGGAATAAACCTTTTTATATACAACTAAGTCAGTGTCAGCGGAGACTCCTTCATCTTCTTCACACCATCGCTACAGAATAAACAAAAGACTTTGGCGTTGCGATTACCAGGACGTGTTGCGACCTGCAGTGCCACCAACGGCTTCGACGCACCGGCTCCCGTTCCAAGGCCACGAAAAGGGTGAGCTGCTGGTTTATGCGCTGTGTGTGTACTGTGGGCGCACCGAAAATATTTGTGTGTGTGTGTGTGTGTGTGAGCCATGCTGTGTTGAAGGGGGGAGTGAGACTAAATTTAGGTTTTTTGCATCGTGCACAGCACAAAAGGGGGGAGCGTAACAGAGAAAATTGTAGGAAAGAGAAAATAGGAAATAAGTTGAAATAACGGAATTAAAGGAAAAGGCCCATGTGAAATAAAAGTGAAAGAAAAGGGCCTTAGTTGAAATAAAGGAAGTAAAGAAAAAGAAGAAAAAGTTTAAGGAAAATTGTAGAATAGCCAATGGTCATAAGGTGAGCTAAATAACCACGCAAGATTAATGAAAATGGGCCCTCAACTTCTTAACGGTAAGACGTGAGTAAATTAGATGCTGAGTGACAGTAAGCTTTGAGAAATAGTCGGATTGGAATAGAAAGAAAAAACAAGAGGAAAGTAAAGCCCTGGGCCCAGGGCAATTCGATAATGGCAATTGATAAAAATAGAGAGGATAAGGAAAAAGGAACAAAGGAATTAAGGAATAAGGAAAAAAGGAAATAAAGAGTTAAAGCATGCTTTAAGAAAAGTATGAACTCGTCTTCGAAGAATTTAGGATTGAAAACCGTTATTTCTTAAGATTAAATGGAATTTGTTACGTGATTTGCAAGCTTGCTTTGTGTTTTTGATTGTTGAGTGATTTGTTTCTGTGGGTGAGTAGAGCTCGACTCTGCTGTTGCTGCATGTGTGTGTGTCCAGAGTGCGGTCTTTGTGTCCTGTCTGTGAGTGAGAAGCTGCAGGTGGTCTATGTGGTTTATGTGTTTGAATAGGCATGCATAGGTTATGATTAAGTGGTAGATTTAGTAAAATATAGGGAAAGAGATTTTGTCTTTGCTTTTCAGAGGACGCTCTGAATTTGTTGAAAATCCCATGAGTCTCCTTAAGAGGACATTTTTAATTTCATTAAAACTTATAAGCTTTTGGGGGACTTTCTTGAATTTGGTACAAATCATGAGCTTCTTTTAGATCTTTAAGAAGACATTTTTTGATTGACAAAACATGCCTCTCTAGGAGAGGACATTTTTTAATTGGTTGAAGTATGAGCCCCCAGAAAAGACATTTGTTATCTTAAAGAAAAGTGGAGAGATCGGTAGGGATATTTGTATGCATATACAGATGTCGAGAGAAATGTGTTAAATAATATGTATAATAGAGTATTAAGTAAATATAAGTGTGGGTAGTAATTTTACATTACTGGAGATTATTAAGGGGTTAAAACAGTGGAATAACTTCGAATACCTTATGATTTCATGTTGAGGATGCAGAATATGTAGTTGTAACTTGGTGTTTAAAGGAGGAGTAAAAGATTAAAAGTTTAAAAGTTACATCTTGCAGATAAAAGTGATCTGAGAGCTGGCAGTGAATGTACGTAAATGATATTGGTTCGTTTATTGTGCAGTTAAAAGGGTTTAGGTATATAGGATGTTTAATTTCTTTTCTGTTTCTTCCTTTGTTCTCCTATGTTTTGTGAGAGTGGGGGAGAAAAAGGAGGAGGAGCCAGAGGAGATGAGACCACTCCGTCGGATCCGTTCAGTAGAAAAGTTGCACTGAAACACACCGCCGTGGCTACACAGTAGCGTATACGTTCTGCACCTGCACAAGATGCAATACGTCTCCTAAACATCGGGTGGCACTAGTCTCGTGCCAGTCACCCAAAACATAAAAACAGGAAATGACGGAACGGAGTGCGGACCGTAGCTTATCAAAATAAAGCACACACAGTGTTGGCTTGGCATTACTTGCGTGATGTCGTATTACGGTGGTCTCCACCAGGCCAATCAGCTGCTCCTCAAAGTCCTCGGTCCACACAGCCATGGCTTTCAAAAATACGTTGGTTTATCCCCAAAATAACGAACGGTGAAGTGTTGTTTGTAACTCTGTGCCATCTCTGTTTATGTGGTTTGTTTATCATCGTCACTTCCGCCACCCCTCCCACACGCTGCGCTGATTCGCTGGCACACCACCAATCAGAATGGTCACTGAACAGCTAGTTAGAAACCAATCAGAATATCCGACCGCGTCCGACCTCAGACGGCCGACTTCGCATGTTCAGTCGGATCAGACACCATCCACGAGCTTCTGCGCGGTTGCGACACAGCTGAACACACCGAACAGAGCAGCCCCCGAACTCGTCTGACTCTCTCCTAACGCTTCCGACATCCAACGTTTTAGCCAGTGTGTGCCGGCCTTTATATAGAAGGCTCTCACTAAACCTAATTATGGCCATTTATAGCAAAATAGCACGTGATTTGATGAAGTAAAATAATCAGTTTGTACACAAACACTTACTGAAATACATTGATCAGACGCCGTCCTCGTGCTTCCGCGTGGCTCCGACAACGCTGAACACACCAAACAGAATAGCTCCCGAACTCGTCCGACTCTCTCCTAACGCTTCTCTGTGCCGTCTCTGTTTATGTGGTTTGTTTATCATCGTCACTTCCGCCACCCCTCCCACACGCCGTGCTGATTCGCTGGCACACCGCCAATCAGAATGGTCACTGAACAGCTAGCTAACAACCAATCAGAGTATCCGACGGCGTCCGACCTCAGACGTCCGACTTCGCATGTTCGGGCCCCCTCACACCTGCTCCGACGTCGGACGTCTGAGGTCAGCGCGGCGTGTTGTGTGTGTGTATATATATATATGTATGTATGTATGTATGTATGTATGTATGTATGTATGTGTATATATATATGTATGTATGTATGTATGTATGTATGTATGTATGTATGTATGTATGTATGTATGTATGTATGTATGTATGTATATATGTATGTATGTATGTATGTATGTATGTATGTATGTATATGTGTGTGTTTACAAAGAGCAGGCTTAGAGACTGTGTTTGAACAAGCTGCACCCAGCATGAGATCCAATGATTTTCAGTGGAAGATTTTGCAATTACACATTATGAAAACGGCCAAGTTGCCGAGGCTAGACATTACGTTACTGTTGTGAATAGTCAACATTGCTGGCCAACAAACGAGCAGAAATAAATCATGTCAACATGAAAAGTAATCTGTCAGCAATATGTATTCAGTAAAAACCCAGCACACACTGATTTCAGTAAGTTACTTCAATGTTTTTTTTGTAACAGAAACTGTTGTGAATATTGCTAAATGGCCAGTAAAACACGTATGATAACATTTAGCTGTGAGAGCACAAACACGTTCCACATAATTATGAGGACAAAAACAAAACGATGAGACTGCCAGGTCACTTCATAAAGATATTTTCTGCTACTTTCTAATGAAACAACGCCAACCAGTAACGTTAGCCCTAGCATCGGAAACAAGCTAACGTTAGCCCGACCGCAACATCACAGTAACATCACCTGCACTACAGAGTACTAGTGTCGCACTTACAATTAGCTTTTTAGCCCTGCCGAATATCAGATCACACATTATGTAAATCAAGCAGGGGTAATTACCTGTCAAGAAGAAAAGTCACCAAGTCTGCGTCGGTTTTGAATCCTTCCTGATCACGGAGTTTCCTCCACCGCTGAAAAGCCACTCCGATGCACACTCTGGTTTCATCCTGGGCTCCGTCTAATTCTTTCTTTTGTGCTTTTTTCTTCTGGCTTCCTCTTTTTACTCGTCTTTACCGTGTATGCTGTTGTTGGTAACAGAGGTATCGGTAGTTTTCTCCTCGCCGATGGTTGTTGCTGTGCCATTACTTTCTCTAAGCTCTTGAAGCCGCTCTCGCAGATATGAGCTTGACCGGAGTTAAGATGGCGGAGTGAGCGGTTGCGTTTTTTGCAGGCTCTGTCATCAAAGTTTTCAAAACTGTCCTAGACATTTCTCCATCAAGAAAAAAGGAACCAACTCCACAAAAGAACTGCACGAACAACTTCTGAGCCCACGGAATTTTGATTTTTTCTTTTTTTTGTCGAGGCTGATCACTTTTGCTCTTTCTACAACGTGAATGAGATGGCTAACGTTAGCAAAGCGGCTAACACCCCAAAACTAACAGACCACGACTACGACCTGACGGCCCTGCGAGAGGCATGTGACAAAGAGGAACTTGAAGAAATAGAGGCGATGGAGGAGGACAACCGAAAAATTCTTCATAACCACACACCACTGCCCAGCCCAAATCCCAAAGAAATGAGAGCAAGGAAACAAGAAGAGAGAAACCAGCAGGGTGAGATTACAAATGAAACCATATTTAATGCAAGCTTGTGAATATTCTCATTCATCCAGGTCATAGTTATCTCAAGGAAATTGAATCGAATGCAACTGGATTTGGTTTTTGTCTTGAAGACGTTTCACCTCTCATCCGAGAGGCTTCATCAGTTCCTGCTCGCTTGACTAGGCTGGGACTAGTCCATATTTAATGCAATTCAAGCTCTGATAAAGAGATTTGATGAACAAGATGACAGACTGAAAGCCTTTGAAAGTCGAGTAGAAGCTAACACACAAGCAGTGAGAGAAAATAAGGAAGACATAAGCAAAATGAAAGAAGAAATGATTTTGCTGAAAAAAGAAAATACCTCACTAAAGCAGATCTGTTTGGAGCAAGCCAGATACAAGAGAAGGTGGGATCTTCGACTGATGGGCCTCCCGGAAAAAGACAAGGAGAATACAAGAGAGACTGTGATCGGCATCCTTACAAGAATAATCCCGCTGTCAGTGGAGAAACTACGTGAGTCAGTGGACACAGTGCACCGCCTAGGAAAGAAGAACGATGCAGCTACCAACAAGATGCCCAGACCTGTAATCATCCAGTTTGCCTTACGCACTGTTCGAGATGAAGTATGGAAGAGATCAAGAGAGGCGAGAGTATGCAGAGAGATGAACATTCAGTTCAAGGAGGACTTCTCAAAGGAGGATCGTGAGGCTCGTGCTAAGCTGTGGCCCAAGGTGCAAGAAGCCAGACGAAATGGAAAGAAGGCCTCTCTAAGAGAAGGCTATGCACTCATCGATGGACACAGAGTTGACCCGTAAATGCTGCTTAGTAAGCAAATACTCAGGCACCTTCTGATTATACAAAGCAAAAATTTAATAACATGGTGAGATGTTCGTTTATGTTTACAGAAGCAACTTTCAGGTACTTAAACATATAACTAATGTAGGTATTAACCATACCAGGTAAAAGGTTACTTGATTTAACAGCTGAAAGAGGTTCAAGGACTTAAATTTCAAAGTCAGTTTGTTTCCTTTTTTCTATATTTTGATAATATGTTATTAAGGACAACATGTTCATTTCTGCGTAGAAAAACGAAGTTAAGCGCATTTAAAAAAAAAAACAACCATCATTTCTTTTATGTCATTGAATGTTAGGGGGTTGAAAAACATTGCAAAGCGTAAAGCCATTTTTTTGTTTTGTAAGGATCAAAAATCACAATGTGTTTTTTTACAGGAGACTCATTCTGTTATGGCTGATGAAAAATTCTGGAAAATTCAATGTGGGGGTTATGTTTTTTTTGCACATGGAACATCACGCTCAGCAGGAGTCATGATATTATTCAATAGATTTCCAGGCAACATAATTGACCATAAAAAAGATACTGAAGGACACTGGTTAATGGTGGTAGTGGAGATAAACGACAAACGCTATATATTAATATGTGTTTATGGTTTTAACAACCAAGCAATCAATACAAATTTGTATGCAACGTTAAGCCAACTTATAAATGAATGGAAAACAACATATATTTCTGATAAAGTGATATTGGGAGGAGACCATAATATAGCCCCAGATTCATGGTTAGACAGATTACCATAGAAATTCTCAACCTGTGTACAACAACACGATACTGTCTTTATGTACAACAACAAATATAATTGATTGTTGGAGAACACTGAATCCAACATTAGTTCAGTATACATGGTATAACTCTGCAGGAAACGGTCAATGTTCAAGACTGGACTACTGGCTGATCTCATGTGAGTTATGTAATATTTCAGATAGTAATATATCAGCCTCTCCACTCACAGACCACTGCATGATTAGTCTTCACTTATTAACATCAGAGCAACTTCCGAATTCCCCAAATTTGTGGAAGTTTAACAATGATTTCCTACAAAATGTTGAATTTTGTGATCAGGTAAAATGTCTTATTTTGGAGGTTGAAAAGTTGGACATGAGTAATATCAGTAAATGGGAATGGTTTAAGTTTAAGACCAAACAAATAGCAATTGACACAGGCAAAAAACTGTCACATATAAGGAAACAAAAGCAAAATAATCTAATCGATAAAATCAATTCACTAACAAGTAATACACAACTATCCTTAGACAACATTACTGAATTAAAATCACTACAATCTCAATTAGATGAAATGTACACTGCCAAGGCAAATGGAGCTTATATTCGGTCAAGAGCTAGATGGATTGAAAAAGGTGAAAAAAGTTCAACGTATTTCTTTGGACTTGAAAAACAAAGACAGACTAAGAAAAAAATAAGTAAACTTATGACAAATGATGTTATAATTGAAGATCAGAAATCAGTTCAGGATGAAATCTGTCTCTTTTATTGTAATTTATACAAATCAAAATTTAGTAAATCAGATTGTGACATTTTGTTTGAAAAAATTGATGAAGACATAAAAAAACTGGATGCAGAAGACAAACATATACTTGAAGAAGAACTAACTATAATAGAAATTGAAAATGCATTAAAACAAATGAAAAATGATAAATCACCAGGAATTGATGGTTTAACATCTGAATTCCTCAAACATTTTTGGGCAGATATCAAAAAGCTACTATATAACGCTTTCCTGGAATGCATTCAGAGAGGATGTTTATCCCCTACTATGAAAACAGGTTTGATAACCTTATTGCCAAAACCCCAAAAAGATTTGTTGATGTTAGACAACTGGAGACCAATAACCTTACTATGCAATGATTATAAACTACTTGCTCTAGTTTATGCAATTGTAATTGGAAAACGTGTAGAAGAATATCAATCAGCTTTTATAAAGGGAAGATATATCCACAACCATATACGACTGATTCTGGATATGATTGACTACCAAACATTCATTCAATCAGATATAGATATAGATATAGATCTTGTGTTATTCATAGATTTTTCCAAAGCATTTGATACTGTAGAACATGATTTTATGTTTACAGTGCTCAAAAAACTTGGCTTTGGAGAAGGGTTCTGCAAGATCATAAAAATGTTTTATAATGATATTTACAGCTACATCTCCCTCAACCCAGGAATAACACCAAAAATTAAGATTTCACGAGGAATCAGACAAGGTTATCCTATTTCACCCAAATTACTTATTTTATGTACACAAATGCTAGCATATCAAATAAGTCAATTCGCAGATGACACAGTAATCTTTCTAAAGGATAAGTTTCTAATAAAAAAAAGCCTTGGACATAATAGCAATCTTTTCCAGAGCTTCAGGACTATGTATAAACTTGAAAAAATGTGAAATACTATCTTTTCATCCATGTGTTGAGACAAATATAGGTTCCATTCCTGTCAAAACTGAATTAAAATACCTAGGTTTAATAATCTCTAAAGATAAGAATAAGAGAGAACAACTAAACATTGAAGGGAAGATAGATAGTATGAAAAAATCTCTCAACCATTGGCTTATGAGAGATCTCTCTATTCTTGGCAGAATTTTATTGACAAAAGCAGAAGATTTATCCAAACTAGTATATCCTTGTCAGTCTCTTTATGTTCCTCTCCAAATGATTAAAAAGGTAAATTCCATAATTTTTAATTTCATATGGAAAAATAAGACCCACTACATTAAAAAAAATCTGTGATGGTTAAGGACTATAAACATGGTGGGTTAAAAGCTGCTGATTTTGAATCCATGATAGGTGTATTAAAGTTGAACTGGATAAAAGCCTATTTGGCACAACCTGATTCCATATGGTTCCACATACCAAAACATCTTTTCCAAAATGCTGGAGGATTAGAATTTTTGTTAAGATGTGACTTTGAAATAACTAAACTACCAATGAACTTGTCTGACTTCCATAAACAAATATTGCTCTACTGGAAAATGATGTTCACTCACAACTTCACACCGCATAGTTCCACCTTGTGGAATAATAGAACCATATCAATTAACAGGAAGACTTTGTTCAAACAAGAATGGTATGATAAAAAGGTTCTATATGGACTTCCGGTTGCGCCACTGAGAGGATGACAGCCTAAATTTCTAGCTCCCCGAAGGTTGTACCAATTAACCCCCAAAAACTTGATTTTGTCAATCCTGCTGGGCATTTTATAAAAGAATGAGGAAAGGGGTTACTACTAGAAGAGGATTAAGCATGAGTTCGACAGAAAACGACCCAGACTCGAGGCACGGCCGAAGTGGCTCTCCGGACTTACATCCATGTGAGGAAGATAGCCCTGACGTTAGCCTGAAAAGTATTCTCAACGAAATTCGTGAATTTAGAAGAGACAACAGGGCGCAACTCTCTGACATTAAACAAGAGTTAAAGAGAGCAAACGACAGACTGGATGAAGTAGAGGGGAGAATAGACGAAACGGAGACCGTGCTGCAAGCAACATCAACGTTAGTCAAACGGCTAACACAGCGCCAGGCTAGCCTGGAAGCGAGGCTAATTGACCAGGAGGCTCGAGCGCGGAGGGACAACCTGCGGATTTACGGGATACCCGAAGACAAAGAGGGCACCGACATGGTTGGCTTCCTGGACAATATGTTGAAAAGTTCACTCGACTTTCCTCGTGACGGAGACCTCAAAATTGAACGGGCACATCGAGCCCTGGCACCGAAGCCCACCGGCCCACAGGCAAAACCTCGCTCCATAGTGGTCAAGTTTGGTAGCTGGCGGACCAAAGAAGAGGTGATAAAAAGAGCCTGGCAGAAAAAGAAGGTGTTTTATGACAACGTTCGTTTCTATGTTGACCATGACGTCCCCCCTGAAGTGGCAAAGAAACGCAGCGAATACGCTGAGGCTAAAAAGGTGCTGAAGGAAAGACAAATTAAGTTCCAGACGCCATATCCTGCAAAGATGCGGATCTTTTATGATGACGGCACCCGGCTATTCCAGAATGCTGCGGAGGCTACGCGGGACATGTCGGCGCGAGGATTTCCAGTTGCTGTGGTGAAGACCCCCGCCACACCGGACCAAGAGGAGCTCCAGCTTCTATCTGCCTGGCAGGTGGTGGGGAGAAGGGGAAATCAGGAGCCTGTCGCTGCGGGTGGCAGCGCACAGTCGAAACATCCACACTCTCATTTTAAAGACAAACTTAAGGAGTTTCGAAGGCAGACCTCCAAAGACACTAACTGATCACTGATGGATTATATCTTCGTGCTCTACAGATAAGTCATATTCGATTTTATAATGAAACATGTAGCCTTCATTTAGTTTTGTTCCGGCTGTGCGTGCCTCAGACCGCCACACAGTTTTGCTTTACCTGGCCTAGACTGATGTCTGATAATAGACTGCACTTCTATTTTCTTTCTTCAATTACATGAAACGGGACTTGTTAGGCGAGCCATCCTCGATTTGTTTATTTTATTTTATTATTTCTTTTATTTGGACTCTGGCTGAAACGCGGCCACATCTCAGGGCCCCACTACTGCGACGTGGGACGTTCCCTTACGAGGGCCTTGACTTTGCAAAGCCCCGCAAGGCTCTTTTGAAACGAGCCTCAGCATCGGAAGCATCTGTTCTGAACTGCTCCAATGATGTTCTGTTCCAGACTGTTCTGTATTGTTCTCGTTCGTGTTTCTCGGGAAAGATAGATTTAGTGTACGTACTTCCAGTGACACCAGGAGAGTTTTTTGGGTGCGTGACAATCACTGTAGACCACAGTAGTGGACAATGAATAGACAAACCCTTAAAGTGATTTCCTTTAATGTGAATGGGATTTTAAGCCCAGCTAAGAGGAGGCAGATACTGACGAAAATGAAAAGGGAGAATGCGCAGATTGTGCTCTTGCAAGAGACACATCTCACCCCACTGGAACATAAAAAACTTAAAAGAATGGGCTTCTCAAGGGTATACTATTCATCCTACAAATCAGGCCACAGGAGAGGTGTAGCAACTTTGATTTCACAACAAATACCATTTGAACAGATTTCAGAGACATCTGATAAGGAAGGTAGATATATAGTAGTCTCAGGGAGAATACATGATGTTGCTATAACAATTTGTAATATTTATGCTCCCCCTGGAAGTGATTTTGCTTTTTATAGAAACGTATTTGATCTGATGATAGAGGGCACAGGGGTCATCATATGTGGTGGAGATTTTAACATCCGTCTCAACCCAAAACAGGATTCATCTAAAAACTCAGTTACTACGCGACTACATAGGAAAATTAATGCCTTAATGATAGAGCTGGGTATACTAGATTTATGGAGGGATTTCTATCCATCAGGCCGTGATTATACTTTTTATTCATATCCACATGATGTTTACTCAAGGATAGATTATTTTTTTGTATTAAAGAGAGATCGTCATAGAATACGTGATTGTGATATTGGATGTATTGATCTATCTGACCATGCCCCCCTCTCCTGCACTGTAGATATTATTGATAACCCGGGTAGAACTTTGTGGAGGTTGAACACAAATATCCTAAATAACCCAAGATTCAAAACCCAGATGAGAGAGGACATAAAAAGGTTTTTAGAGGAAAATGATAATGGGGAGGTTGACTCAGCTACAGTATGGGATACATTAAAGGCTGTCATTAGAGGGAGAATAATATCATTCTGTGCCTATGAAAAGAAACAAAAACAATTAAGGTTGATAGACCTCAATAAAGAATTAAAAGATCTTGAGACACAGCATAAAAGAGAACAAAAACCAGAAATACTAACTAGAATAAAAGCAATTAGAAACGAAATAAATACAGTATATACACAGGAAATTGAAAAAAAGATGATATTCACAAGACAAACTTACTATGAGTCAGGAGCAAAATCATTAAAAATTTTGGCGAGAAAACTACAAAAGCAGCGAGCAGACAGCACAATATACAAAATAAGAGATCCAGACTCTAAAACTATACAGTATAAACAAGAAGAAATACAAAGAACATTCAGAAAATACTACAAGTACCTGTATACACAACCACAATTAGAAGGTGACCAGCAAATTAATGATTTCTTGAAATCTCTTAATTTACCTGCTGTATCAAAAGAACAAAATGAAAGATTAACAGCCCCCATAACTGAGATAGAGCTAAATAAGGCCATCTCTACCCTGAAAGCAAACAAATCGCCTGGCCCGGATGGCTTCTCCTCAGAGTGGTATAAGGCATTTAAAGCCGAGTTAGTCCCAATCCTTCTCCAAGCTTGTAATACAACATTGACAGATGCTAAAATGCCCCCATCTTGGAATGAAGCGGTGATTTCCGTTATTCCCAAGGAGGGGAAGAGTAAATTAGAGTGTAGTTCATACAGACCTATCTCGGTGCTGAATGTTGACTACAAACTTTATACAACCATCCTCGCCAGAAGATTGGACAAAGTTCTTCCTCAACTTATACACAACGATCAGACTGGATTTATTTCACAAAGACAGACTCATGACAACATAAGACGGTCATTACACATATTACATCATGTCCAAAAGAATAATATTGAAGCTTGTTTAGTTAGTCTAGATGCCGAAAAGGCTTTTGACTCGGTAAGTTGGCCTTTCCTTTACAAAGTTTTAGAAAGATTTGGCATGGACGACATTTTTATCAGAGGGATCCGTACACTATACAACAAACCATCGGCCCGGATAAGAATAAATGGACACCTCTCAGATACCATTATACTGGAACGTGGCTCAAGACAGGGATGCCCGATTTCGCCCCTGCTATTTGCACTCTATATAGAGCCCCTAGCTCAGTGGATAAGACAGACTCAGAATATTAAAGACATTTCCATTAATGGAGAAAACCACAAGGTGGCGCTATACGCTGACGACGTCTTGGTTTATTTAAGTAACCCTCCTAATTCACTTCCCAAATTAATGTCCACTCTAGAAACATTTGGTACTTATTCAGGATACAAATTAAATATACAAAAGACCCAAATTTTGACTATTAACTACCAACCCACAAAGCAACTTAGGGAGAAATTCCATATTAATTGGGATCAAAATTCATTAAAATATCTAGGAATAAACTTACCGAAAAGAATTCAAATACTGGCAGAGATAAATTATGGCCCCCTCTTGACGAAAATTAAGGACGACATACACAGATGGAACTCGATTTCTTTTCTTAGTCTTAGCCACAGAATTGATTCTGTAAGAATGAATATTCTCCCACGATATCTCTTTTTATTCCAGGCACTCCCTGTAGAAATTTCCTCAAAACAATTCTCCGAATTGGACAAGATTATTTCCAGATTTATTTGGCAGGGTAAAAAACCCAGGGTTAGATTTAAAACTCTACAACTTCCAAAGGAGCAGGGGGGAATGGCACTACCTAATTTTAGAGATTATTTTTATGCAGCCCAGATTAGACCCCTAATTAATTTGTGTAACCCATCCTTTCAAGCCAGATGGAAGGATATCAAACTCTCTTCTCTGGTTGATCCCCCAATACCAGCAGTACTACCTTACAAATATTTAGGTAGATTTATAGACAAGGTACAGAACCCGTGGATCAAAGTGCAGTTAAAAATCTGGAATATGATCAGAGACGAGTATAAATTAAGTAATAAATTACAGATAATCCAGTGGTGCGCCTATGATCCGGAATTTAAGCCCAACAAAATAGATAAGGGATTTAAATCATGGATTTTGAAAGGAATAACAACATACTTTTCATTTACAGAAAAGGGACAATTTAAAAACTTTGAAAAGTTGAAAGAAGACTGCGACCTTGAGAGAACTGATTTTTTCAGATTCCTCCAAGTACGTAATCGTTTTGAACATATCAGAAAAGAAACAGACCTTAATGACCCAATATTGATAGTTTTTATTGACGCTTACCAAAGTAAATTGAATAAGGGTGTAATTTCTAGAATTTACAAAGGCCTATTGTCTAAAAAGTCTCATAGTACAGGATATGTTAAGGAAACAGACAGTACTGTATGGATGACCCTGTAATGCTGTCTCTGTACTTATTATTTAATGTCTTATTGGGCCTAATGATTAGCTTGTCTTATTTATATTTTATTTTGAAACTCCCTGGTGGATATTTTTTCTTTCTTTACTTGCTCTTTTATATATGCCTACCTTTCCCAGTTGGTTCAAAATTTTCAGATATAGTACATTTAACTTTCTGTATCTTGTTTCTTGTTTTGTAAACAAAACAAAAAAAGAACAACCTTGATTGTGAACGGCAGAATTGCTATGATATATTGTCTGAAAGTAAGCACTGTATTATAATGCTCTCACAAAATAAAATTAAAAATGTAAAAAAAAAAAAAAAAGGTTCTATATATAACTGACTTGATGGATGAAAATGGCAATTTATTGCAGTATAATTCATCTGTAGAAAAATTTAGTTTAAAATGCTCCCATAGAGAATTTAATCAAATCAGTAGAGCTATTCCACTTCCCTTAAAATACATGATTAAAAATATCCTCACAAACTCAAATGTGTCTGTTAAAATGCCTGATATAAAAATCGGTGAATTAAGATTTGGTGAAAGAAAATGTAACAACAAAGTACTTCGAAATATGTTTAAAGAAAAACTGTACCATGATATCAAAAAGTCAACAAAAATAAAGATAACAGATAATGAAGTGACACTAAAGAAGACTTATTGTAACTATCTTAAATGGCCAATTTTACCCAAGGTAAAAGAAATTCAATTCAAATTAATAAATAATATTTATCCTGCTGCTGAAACCCTAAGGTTTTAATTTTGAAGTAAGTCGGTGTGTTTTCTGTACAACAGAACACGAAACAATTGAACACTTATTCTTCTCTTGCTCAGTCACAATGCTGTTTTGGAAAGATGTTTATCAATGGTTAAATATTGGAATGAATAATTCTTTGTTTAACAAAGTTCAAGTGATGATTTATATGGACGGTCTCCCAAAAGAGATATCCAAAATGGTAAACATAATTTTTATTATGGGAAGATATCATATACACAAGAATAAATGGAAAAACAGCAAACCAACCATAAACTGTTTTAAACATGAAATAAAACAATATATAACATCCCTGAAGATATTAGCGAAAGATAACCTGTCCATAACTGATTTGTATGAAATAATGTCAAGGTCTCTTGTCTTTGCTGCAGTGCTTTGGAAATGTAACGTTACACGGTACGAGTATTAACTATACGGTTCATTCAGAAGTGTCAGGATGCTATAGTAATGTTGGTGATGATATCATGCTTTTGTGTACATAAACAAAGATATACTCAGATACCTTCTCTTTCTTCTACTTTCAGAGTCCACTCACAGCCATGGACCACTCAGCTATTAAAGACAACCGGGTCGGTATGAGTGCTGGAAATCCTTGGAAACGCTTTAATTGTATTAATACATTCAAGGTTTTCAAGTTATTGGATTCAGAATAAAGTGCTTGAAACTGCTTGAAATTGCGTTACTTACATGGTATATAGCTTGGTCAGTGACACAATTAGAAACATTTTCGTCCTAATTTGTCTCCCTTAAGGACCCCACACACCGCCCAAGGCCGACTTCCTTATCCGACTACTCCGTCGCCTCCTGTCTGACCCGTTCGGCAGAAAAGTTGCATTGAAACACACCGCCCCGGCTACACAGTAGCATATACGTTCTGCGCCTGCGCGAAATGCAGTAAGTGGCGCTAGTCTCGTGCCAGTCACCCAAACATAAAAACAGGAAATGACGGAACGGAGTGCGGACCGTAGCTTATCAAAACAAAGCACACACACACAGTGTTGGCTCGGCATTACTTGCGTGATGTCGTATAACGGTAGTCTCTCTTCCACCTCAAAGTCCTCGGTCCACACAGCCATAGCTTTCAAAAATACGTTGGTTTATCCCAAAAATGTGCCGGCCTTTATATAGAAGGCTCTCACTAAACATAATTATGGTAATTTATAGCAAAATAGCATGTGATTTGATGAAGTAAAATAATCAGTTTGTACACAAACACTTACTGAAATACATTGTTGCATGCTTTAAAATCACATTCAAGCTATTTCCAAACATTTTAAAAGTGCATTTTTAAGCTTCTGACTAAAGTCAAATTTGTCTTCATTTAATCAGAAGCATGAAAATATACCTCACTTCTGACCTCTGAGCTGGGTTAAGTCCTGTTTTAGTCAGTGGCCACATTATTTGAAATGTCTTTGTTTTGTTGGAATGAATGTTTGTTTGGACCCTGCATTCCTGTTGTCTTTCTCTGATGTTTTGGTACATGCAAGTTACAATTTTTGAAACTAGAATTTGAGAAACATGTCTGTAATTGTTACTCTTATTTACAGCAGTTTCAGAAAGTGAGGTCAAATATTTTACTATGCTTTAAATTTCTTACAATTAGGCTGCTTTAATTATTTGTTAAAAGTAAAACACTAACATTTTGGATTAAGTGTAATGAACATCTTGAGTAACTATATCTAGGAGAAGTGGCGCTGAGACTTATTCTAATTGAATCAATCTAAGTGAAATCCACCTCTGAGGTGGGATCCAAATGATCCTGAAATTTTGGTATCAAGTTGATCCAGATATCTGCCTTAGCTTTTGAAATACCCAAATCCAGCCTTTTATCTGGATTCAAGGGAGGATTGGATTACCAGAGCAGAATCCGAATCTTCAGGATCAGGATTATCTGGATCTGTGTTGAAATACCCAGTTTTCAGATCAGATCTAGATTTAATCCAATCCGACCAGGATAATCCTGTCAGATCACTTTTGAAATACTGGGCCCTGGTGATGTCCGTGGCGCATCGGGTTTAGAGTGAGCGACGCCACCCACTGCTGAAAAGGTCTCATGTGCAAAGGGCCGAGCGGAATGACCTTCAAGGCCGATGCCATTAGCCCAGCAGTCTGACACATATTCTGAACTTTAGCCTCGTCCCTCTGCAAAAAAGTGTCAGAAAAGTCTGAAGGCTTCCACCCTCTCAGACACGCTCTGAACGAGTCCGAGTTCATAGACAGACCGATGAATTTGATGTTCTGTCTCTGTCTCTCTTCCGGTGGTACTATTCGGACAACTCCTTTGTTCTGCAGAGAGTTGATTTCCTCCTGCACAATACGAGCTTTTCTCCCTTGCGCCCTAGATTGCAAAACCATGTTGAATCTGGGCGGGGTGGACGTGAACTGGAGCCTGCCCAGTTCGACGCGATGCATGCATGCCACTGTTGAGCCCGCTTTGCTAGCGGACCTAACGGCGGTCTGGCTTCTTCGCTGGGCTGAGCAGTGGGTTGTGCAGCCAGGGTGCTCAGTGCTGTCCAGCAGACAGACTGGCCCGCTGCACCACGAGTGGGGTTATGTCTCCCCCTGTGGTGTTATGTGGGGCTGTACAGCCATGTTCTGTTTCTTTTTTATTTCTGTTTCCTTTAATAAATGTGGCTGCGCCTTTGGTTTTGAACCTGGATGCACACCAAAAAACATTTTTATGAATGATTTCAGGGGGAAGGGACACTGGTGTGTGTTTGTGCACTGGTGTGTGCTTTTGTGACACAGCTGGGGCCCCACAGAGTTCCCTGCAGGGCTGACTGTCCTCCTCTTCATCTAGCTGTGAACTGCGAGTGCCCTCTGTGAACATGGCGGGAACAGAACATCTTTCAGAGGAGACGAAGCAGGGGTCTGACTGGGCCTGCCAGCCCTCTCCGAGGACAGCACACTAACTTAGCTCATGCACCCTTAAGTTCAGGTGGATTGCTCTGGGCGCCCGTCTGGGCTGGGGCAGGCGTTTGGGGATGGGGTAACCTGGCAGGGTCACAACTTCGGCAAACATCTGACAAGTTGCTGCAGGGGGAGGAGGACTTATGCAAGGGGTGGAGATGGGATGCCAGCAGAGGTTCGACTGGAGGAAGGTGGGAGAAACCTTTCTCTTCCATGTCGGCCTAGTCCAGCGCTGAGCCTCCCTGGACGAGGTTCTTGGCGGAGAGAGGATTGCTCCACAACCAGGTCGTTTCCTCCATGCACTCAGGGAAGACCGGCAGGAACTGTCTGTCAGAGGATTTGACCTTGGGCAGACTTCTTCCCTCATAACGAGACGTGGTGGTCTCGGTGGCGGTTTCTGGCCACACGATGCCAAGCTTTGCAGCTGCTCTCTTAGAGGAATCATGCAGGTCCATGCTGGCGGGTTTGGAGACCCGCTGCCCGCATCGCCCATGGACAGCCGGCGAGGGGGTAAAGGAGCAGTCCAGGTCCTCGTCGCGTCAGACCCGAGGCTCAGGTGACCTCTGAGTCAAAGTCACCTCCTGCGATGTCACCATTGTCAAAACCGCTTTTCAGTGAAATAGAGCTTAATCTATTTCTCAGTGCAAAAAGACGCTTCTCTCACTTAGAAACACTTGAAAATTAAAATAAGTGAATTTTGGCCAAAAAAGAATTAAAGAACAACTGAAATCATGTTTGCCATCATATTCATCCAAAATCATACATTCTAAAGTGGAAAACTTACTTGAAAACCCCCTTTTCAGGGAAATAGAGCTTAATCTATTTTTCAGTGCAAAAAGATGTTTCTCTCACTGTGAACAGCTTGAAAATTGCCATAATCGAATGATGGCCAAACGATTCAAACAACAACTGAAACCCTGATTGCTATAATATTTATCCGAATTCTTACATTCTAAGATGGGAACTTACCTGAAAAACCTTTCTTCAGTGAAATACAACTTGATGTATTTCTCAGTGCAAAAACACTCTTTTCTCGCTTAGATACGCTCCAAATCCCCATCAGTGAGTTTTGGCCAAAAACTAATTAAAGAACAACCGAAACCATGTTTGCCATTATCTTTATACAACTTCAGACACTCTGAGGTAGGAAATGTATTTGAAAAACCCTTTAACAGTGAAATAGATAATAAGTGCATAAGTGCTCAAGTTTTGAGCACTTATGTGAATGGTCCAGAGGTCCAGGTCCTCATTGTCAGTGAGTGGTTAGCTCGCTCTGTGAACTGTATTGCTAATTCAGCTACACCTGCTGACTGAGAGGTTGCCTCTGGGAGCGAGAAGAGGTTCAAGACTGAATAGATGACATCTTATAAGGAGGAGGAAGTCCCTCCTCCAGGGAGCGGATGTCACGTATGTCTGCCAATCGAGACTGGCGTAGTGGAAAACAGATTCTGGCGACAAGCGCAGGGAGCGTGGGATACCAAAATGAATGTTGAAAGAGAACCATGTTTGCCATAATAGTTATTCAAATTCATATATTCTAAGGTAGACAACTTCCTTGAAAAAACTTTTTTCAGGTAAATACATCTTAATCTTTTTCTCAATGCAAAAAGACGCTTTTTCTCACATAGAAATGCTCAAAATCCCCATTAGTGAATTATGAAACACGAATTAAAGAACAATTGAAACCATCCAGTTCATGCTCATTTATTGTTTTTAAGCTGGTTGAGAACTGAAAAAAGAGAAAATGAAAGACCAACAAATATATTAATCCACACATCTCAAACATAAGGATCAATTAACAAATAAACAGAATAGATTTAATCTAAACAAAACAAAGCTCAACTTAGTAAAGGTAGAACTTAGCATATATATATTATGGATTTAACTATTAAATACAGGGTTCCCACACATCCTGGAAAACCTGGAAAATGATTGAGCAATTTTCCAGTCATGGAAAACATATGGAAAATGAGAAAAAGGACAAATGTCCTGGAAACGGTTAAGTTTTCCTGGAAAATTATTTCAGGGTTCCCCACTCTTTCCAGGGTTTATTTTCCAGGACTTTTCCATGACATTTTCAGCGGCTACTGAGACAAGTTATTACGTCATACACTAAGACATTTCTCTGTCCCCCTAATACTTTGGAAGTGTTCTTTTCTACAGTTGTAACTTGCATTTACCCAGATTGTTTCCATGTTTATTACTCATACATTTGATGTGCAGTCTATGGCTATAATTTATCTATGAAAAATTATTTAAATTTAGAGAAGATATTAAAATAATTTAATAAATTAAGTTAATAGATGGGTAAAAAATGTGTTCAATGCACTGAATTCATTGGTAACTTAATAAATAAATCTGGCATTGTAATGTAACATTGATGTCAGACAAAAAGCTATTTCTTTGACTTAGCTATTTAGATAGCTAGTTAGCTAATCAGTACACTAATAGCTAGCTAAGGGGCAAATCACAACAGTGTTTTAAATCCTGAACTTAAAACAAATACAATTGCTATATTTCAAGCCCAAATATTTTAATAAATATACTAGAAGACATTTAACTTTCCTAAAAATATATTTTCTCAATCAAATAACATAGTATATGACTGTCCCACATTAGCCAAATCATGCTGTCCCACTTTTGAAACAACTGTTTCTTAGGTGTCCCACATTAGTCACTGTCCCACATTACACTAATCCACCCAAGTTGTTTTTATTCACTTATTTTCTGTTTCTGTTTACAATAAAACAAGTGTGAGTCTCATTCCACACAGCCAACTCAGTAAACGACACGCCCAGTAACTCTCCTCTGCCTGTCACTCAATGGAGAACAGGGAGGAGCCTGTGGCCGTGGGAGAGAAAAACTTCACACTCATGGACCAATACTAGCGAAACTTTTCAACTTACAGTCGCTAGTTTTGTCTCTGGGCGCTAAGTCCTTAACGGGGTCTGAAAAGTCGCTAAATCTAGCAACAAAATCAATTGAAAGCACTAGGTTGCAGAACTGCTCTAAGCGAAAATGCAATTTTGATTGGCTGGTAGCGTCATGTGGGGCGCTGCGCTGGCTAGAAGCAGAGAAGCACTGTGCCCAGAAAAAGGTGACAACAGACATGCATGCGCATAACTTTTAACCCATTTGCATTCACTCACAAGGCAGGGGGAGGATAAATAATTTTCCAGGAAAACTTAACCGTTTCCAGGACATTTGTCCTTTTTTCTCATTTTCCATGTTTTCCATGACTGGAAAATTGGGAACCCTGAAATATACTAAGAGTGTGTGGAATAAAAGCAATAACTCACATCAAATACACAGCTCAAACAATTGAGGATGAGTGGTGAAGAGGCCAGCCAGGTCCTTTGTTCTCAGGTAGGGAAAAGGGCTCACACAGGTGAGCTGGCTGCCTAAATAGACTTCAGGGCTCCGCCCTCCAATGACGTGAGGAGGAAGGAGGTGGGGATTTTCCACAGTCGCCCCTCAAATATGTGGATCATATTTGACTTGGAGGAAAATCCTTATGTTGAAGGAGAGTCTGGATCATCCTTGAATTCGGTTAAAGCAACGAGCCGACTGACTGGACATATATAGGTCTTTCCATTTAACACTATTTCAGCCACTCTGACTCTTCCGTCTGAGCTCGGAAGGATCTTCTGCACTTTGCCTATTGGCCATGAGGCACGGGGTAGATTTGGGTCCACAACCATAATCACAGTATCCACAATGAGATTTGGGTTTTCCACTTAACATTTTTGTCGTGGTTGGATTGTTGGCAGATAATATTTCAGAAAGCTCGCCCAGAAATGATCAGCAAGTACCTGGCCGTGACGCCATCTTCTCGTTGCCAGAAGGTCAGGACAGGCATACATGACTTGAGGAAAGGCTGCTTCAAGCCGCCCCATGAGGAGAAGATTGGGAGTAACTGGATCGGGGTCTGACACATCAGACGACAAGTATCAAAGGGGCTTTGAGTTTAGGATTTCCTCCACCTCTATGAGCACAGTGTTCAACACTTCCTCAGTAACAACTTGACCACCCAAGGTCACACGTAGAGCAGATTTGATTGCTCTCACCTCCCTTTCTCGTTCCGCCGAAGTGAGGAGCGTGAGGTGGATTCCTCTGAAAGCAAACTGTATTTTGCCAATTGATCCTGGAGGGCAGGGGTCAGTTGATCAAAGGCTTTCTGCAACTCTCACTCTCCTCCTACCAAGTTGGTGCTGTGGTCAGAATGCACCTCAAAGGGAGTTCCAAGTTGAGCCACAAAGCGGCGGAAAGACATGAGGATGCTGTCAGTGTCCAGGCCTGAGAGGAGATCAATGTGGATGCAACTTGTGGTGAGAAATTTAAGGAGAATCCCCCATCTTTTTCTCATGCCAGCGGCCAACTTTGATAAGGAAGGGGCCAAAGCAATCCATCCCTGTGGACCAGAAGGGAGGCTTAAAAAGCCGCAGGCGAGATGGTGGCAAGTCAGCCATCTGAGGAATCAGGGGTTTGGCTGTCAATTTCCTATAGTCCATACATGAATGTTGATGTTTCCTTATTGCTTGTCTCCCTCGCAAGATGCAATAGTTCCTCCTTAGGCTAGCAAAGACTCTCTCTGGGCCTGGATGGTGTAGCCATTTGTCATAATCCTTAATCAGCAGCTGTGTGATAGAATTTTTTGGGTCCAAGACCACAGGATGCATGTTGCTATAGTCCAGATCCTCACTTTTGCACAGCCGACCTTCCACTCTGATTAAATTTGTGGTATGATTGAAGTCAGGGGCCAAATTATTCAGGGGACTTTGCTTTGAAATGTGTTTATTTGCCTTTAGCAGAGCATATTCTTCTGTGAAACTCTCCTGTTGTGCATGCTGGAGAAGGAGAGTTTCCACATAGGATCTCTCAGGGACCTGAGAATTTACAGCCAAAGATGAAGAGATGTGTTGAGACTGGAACTGCAGTAGGTTTGGGAGAACACTGGGTGATAGTACATGAGCAGTACCACAAAAGGCAGACTTTCTCAACTCTGCAACTACTTCAGTTGAAGGTGAAGAGGGGTTTAAGGGCCACTGATGAGGAGAGGAGGGCCCTGATTCCATTGATGGGGTGCAGCAAGCTCTGTGAGGGTTTTTCCCCTGGTAATGTCATCTGCAGGGTTACTGGCTGAATCTGTATACCTCCAGTCTGAAGCAACAGTATTCTAAAGGATCTCAGTGATACGATGAGCCGCAAATATCTTGTACTGGCAGGACTCTGATTGTAACCAGGCTAGAACGGTAGTGGAGTCTGTCCACATCACTAGATGGTGGAGAGGGAGAATCAGCTCTGTTCTCAACATCCTTGCTAACTGAGCTCCAGTGAGAGCAACACACAGCTCTAGGGGGGGAATACTGATCTGCTGTCTTGGTGCCACTCTTGAATGGGCCATGACAAAGGCAACCTGAACCTGTCCATTAGAGTCCACTGTCCTCAAATATGCAGCAGAGCCATATGCTACTTCAGACGCATCACAGAACACATGTAATTCTCTGCTCATTGAAGGATCTTGGTCCTCTGTCAGTCCATAACACCTTGCCAAGTGTGGAAGCTCCTCCTCCCATACCGTCCAGGCTTTCACAAAAGCATCAGGAAGGCAGGGGTTATCCCAGCCCCGCTCCTTAGACCACAATTTCTGAAGAAGAACTTTTGCTCGGGTGGTAAATGGGAAGATGAACCCTAGGGGATCTATTGCATGGCCAGTATCCTGTACACGTTGCGAAGGGTAAGAGGCTGATAATTAACTGGTCTGTGTTTGTATCCCAAAGTGTCTGAGGAGAAACACCACATTAAACCCAAGGCTCCTTCCCATGGGTCAGTGCGGTCCTGGATGAGCCACATTTCAGTGCTCTCTGATTTGGCCTCCTTGGGAAGGTGCTGAACTACTGAAGGGAGGTTACTGATCCATTGTCGGATCTCAAAGCCACCAGAGGCAAGCCGTGCCCGGAGGCGATCAAGGAGACTTCTGGCCTGCTCTTCAGTGAGGAAACTTTGCAGACAATTGTCCACATAGAAGGATGGCAGGACTGATGTTACGATGTTTTCCTCTCCCCCATCCTTTATGTGTCGCCGAAGAGCATATGTGGCACAACAAGGACTACATGTGGTCCCAAATGGCAGAACTTGCCACTCGTAAACCTCCACCGGTTCCTTGCGTCGCATATCCCTCCATATGAAATGGTCTGTCCTCAGCCAGCAATCTAACCGGGTGCCTTTAATATCGCCAGAGATGGCAACAGGAAGCGTAGCAGAACACTCATCAAGGAAGGGCCCAGAATCGGACCAGGAAGAAGATAGTCATTGAGGCACTGTCCTTGGTATAGGAATGAGCAGTTAAACACTAGGCAGTGTTTGTAATTGCGCTCCACAAGGTGATGTGGTATGTACCATGATGACTCACTGTTCTGGACCACTTCTTGAGAACTGAGTTTCTTCACATATCCAGCCTGCAACAACTTGTTAATTTCATTATTGTAAATAACTGCTTGCTCTGGATTCTTTAACAGCTTACGTTAAGTGCATCTGAGGGCCAACAGGACTGATTCCTTTAGAGCTTGGAGTTTGGGAGCATTTGGTTTGCGGATTAGGGGGGTTGCATAGTGATAAACTCCAGTGGTCATCCAGTTGAGCTCGTGCTTCCTTGTCTTGTTTGGAACGTGTAATGACTTTTGCACTTTGATAAGGCAATACATCCACTTTCCACAGCCTTTCTACAGTACGAGAAAGGACTGCCTCAGGTGATGTACAGGAAACAAACATAGACTGGATTTCTAATCTTTCTGTTTCTGGAGGAGAACATTCTGAGGTGGCAAGGAGATCCTCAGGGAGCATTGTGGGTCCTTGCAGAGCCCAACCAAGACGTGTGTACAGCTGCTGGGCCACCCCCTGGACGCAAACGGACTTGTTCCACAGGACACACAAGATGAGCATGATCTGAGCCAATAAGGAGGAGGGGTTGCACTTTCTGGAAAGCTTGGAGTGGTAAGCCATGCAGATGCTTGAATCTATGGAGAACATGCACAGGGTAAGACTGTGGAGCAAGACCCAGCTTCTCAGCAGTAAAAGCATAATTTATGAGAAACTTTTTGTCTGCATTTGCTGCTGAGGAAATGTTGAAAGAAACTGTAGTGCCCATAAGAGTCTCAGTCCCCTGACGGACAGTTTTCAAGAGGAGAGACTCAGCCGCCCCATCAAGACCAAGAGCAGTAGCTGCAGTTGCTAAAAGCATGGTTCTCTTTGACCCATCATCTAATATTGCATAAGTTTCAAGATTTCGCCCCCTGTAACTTAGCAGAACCTTGACCACTTTCAACAGGACTCTTGTACTGCAGCTGGAACGAATGAGGCAAGAGGTGCTTGAATCACTTTGTGGCTGATTCAATTCATGAAGGACTCCAAGGTGCCTTCCATTACATTTTGGGCAGTGTTTCTTTAAATCACAGTTCAGGGCTCTGTGTTCACGAGCACATTTCCAGCAACGTCCTTTCCCTTGGATCCATCTCTTGACAGCATCCCTGGACAACTGACGAAAATCTGGACAGACACTTATGTGATGGCCAGGGACACCACAATAAGGGCATGTCTGGCTACAACATGTAGGTTGCTGAGCTTTGCTTTGATGATGATTCGTGCCATGAAGTATAGTAGCCACTGGATTACTAGACTTTGAGTAGGTGGAGGTTTTCGCTCATCCAGGGGCCCTCTCCTATCACATGTCTGTGCGGCCATAGCTTGATACTCTGCTTCTTCCTCAAGCCAGTCAGAAAAGTCAACCAAGTTGTAAGGAACACTTGGCTTCGTGGCATAATTAGCATAATTAGCAACATGCTCAGAAGGACGTTTTCCCAAAAGCTGCTGCACATGAGATGCACAAGCCAACTCTGCATCCCCTTCACCATTCTCCAAAGACTGCAGCATGCCAAGAAGTGCTCTGACTCACATAGCAAAGTCGCTGAAACGTCTGGAATCACCAGGACTTACAGAGGGAAGATTTTGGATGGCTGTAATCTCCCTTAGGACATGCTGCTGTGGCTGACTATATCTCTGCTGCAAGGCTAACATAGCTCTTGTGTAAGGAAGAGGGTGATGTGCATAAGCCAAGGCAAGGTGACAGGCTGTGTCCAACTTCAAGTGATCCAACAATACATGATATTTAAATTGCTTACTTTCATCATGGGGTAGAAGATTTGTAAGAGCCATCTTGAGAAGTGCAAACTGTCTGGGGTCTTCATGGGTGAAGTTGGAAAAGGAAGGGGCTGCAACTGGATGAGCTCTGTGTGATCTCAGTGACTGTTGAGGTGGATACTGAGGAACTGACCGAGATTGGTAAGGGGTGTCTGCACTGCGGACATTCAGAGATGAGGGAGCAGTGTAACGATGGCCTGATATGGCCTGAGGATGTGGGAAAGCAGCATGAGGCAACTGGCCCCTATATAAAGGGGCACGGGGCTGCAGATAAGGCCCAGGATAATTACTGGCAGTTTGTGAGTGCCTGTGCATGGTAAGGATTAGCCAATACAATTGCTGAAGGGGAAAAAGTCACTGGAGGAGGGGGAACAGCCAGCTGAGGAGGTTGAGAAGTAAGAGCTGGTCTGCAGTCTTGGGGCCTAGGAAAGGGTAGAGAGATCTGACTTTTTGCTCTGACAGTAGGTGGGGGCTCATAATATTCCTGCTGCCTGGATGACAAATCCACAGACGCATTATAAGGTACAGCTGTGACTGCTGCTCATCATAATGCCCACTAGTTTGGGTTGCATGGGATAACTTAGTCCTTGCAGGCTGTGGAGTAGGCATTAATGAACCAGGAGGTGGGTGAAGGGAGCAAAGACGACTCGGTGCTGGTGGTGAAGGATGATGAGAGACACAATGACTGATGGCTTTGTTATGTCCACATAACTTCTCACGCAGCTCTTTCACTATAAGAGGAGAATCTGGGGGCACAAATTCCTCGGGGTTTGTCAGTGTCATCCTCGTCCTCTAATGAAGGTAATGAATGAGGACAAAGTGATGCACCATATCGCTGTGCCTCTAACCTGTTTTCCAGTGCCTCCACACTCTTTCCCACCTGCAGAATGAGACCTCTAAGTTGGTCCATTTCTCTCCTCATATCCTGCATGTCCATACTAGCAGTTTCTCCCTCTGCAGGGTTACGGAGCTTGGAGGAGGGACAAGTTTGCCATGGTCAGCTGTACTCTTCTCTGCACAAGGCTTTCTAGCTTCATCAGGAGGCTTTGAAGGCTGGGGGTAGGATGACACTTTGAGGGTTGAGAATTGAATGAAGGAAAGCCTGAGAATTGTCTCTGATAATCTTCCAGATGTGCAGGTGGTTTATGGGGACGCACTGATCGCCTATCTGTTTGTGCTTCCTCCATTGAATTGATCTAGATTTGGCTCGAAGGACCATGTAAAATATTGACTTGGTGAGGAGTGGTTTATGGTGGTAATGGTGGTTCAACGCAATGGATTGTTGGTCAGAACAACGCACAGGCAGAGGATCCAGTTCATGCTCATTTATTGTTTTTAAGCTGGTTGAGAACTGAAAAAAAAGAGAAAATGAGAGAACAGCAAATATATTAATCCACACAACTCAAACATAAGGACAAATTAAACAGAAGAGATTTAATCTAAACAAGTAGGTAGAACTGTAGAAATATATATATACACAGTATATATATTATGGATTTAACTATTAAATATACTAAGAGTATGTGGAATAAAAGTAATAACTCACATCACTCACTCACATACACAGCTCAAACAATTGAGGATGAGCGATGAAGAGGCCAGCCAGCTCCTTTGTTCTCAGGGAGGGAAAAGGGCTCACAGAGGTGAGCTGGCTACCTAAATAGACTTCAGGGCTCCACCCTCCAATGACGTCAGGAGGAAGGAGGTAGGGATTTTCCACAGACTACTTAAAGGGACTTGAGGCAGGATTTCTGAAAAAATAAACATGCATTTTAAGTTTTTTAATGCTAATGGGTGATGAAGTGTTCAAAACCAAAAGGAATGAGCCCACCCACGTATCTCTCAGTTGCCTTGAACAGGCTGTGTGCTGCATAATGTATTGCAATTCGGGCCCAAATTTCCCGTGCAGTCCTGTGGACATAATGTTAGATGGCGCTGAATGCGCGTCCTCGACAGCTTGGATACAGGAAGAAGACACGCGCGGTGGACCCAAACTAGTGTTTATGTAGTAATGGATTCTGCTATGGCCAGAAAACGACCCACCACCACACAGAGTCCACGAAAAAGTCATACTAAGAAGAAAATGAAGGTTTTATCAGCGGCAAGTCATGAATTGAAACGAAATTACGACCAAAGCCGGGCCGGAACCAGAATAAACACCGGATACGCGTTCGACTCATGGAGGCAGTTTCAACTTGAATTGAGACTGAAAACAGATGCTGACATGGCTCATTTCCTAGTGACCAGGTAAGAAAACATTACAGGTCATGTATAGAGCTTGATTTGAAAATCATATGAGATCACCGAGGACTCAGAGTGACCTAACGTGCAAAGTAGCATTAGCTGCTAACATGTAACTTAGTCCAAAGCTGTGTAACACTCAATAGTTACAGATTGCGCATTTTCCACAGTCCTTTAGTCTGAAACCGGATAGTTAGAAATATTTCCCTTTATATATGGGACCGAAAGCCCAACCTGTTATCCGGGAGGTGATGTTAGCAGCTGGCAGTTTGTTTGTGTCTGTGTAGTAACATTAGCCGCTAACACACAGCAGTCCCGTATCAGAGATGATGTTTTTGTCCCCCAATATGTCGTCTTTGCTTTCGCCTGTGCCTTGCAGAATGGCCGCGCTTGTGTGTCGCTACACACAGCGAGCCGGCTTCCCGGCTGCTTCATGTGTGTAGGGGATAAGGCTATCGCTTACACACAGCACAGTTAGCAGTTGTAGGCTACCAACGTCATTCTGCGGGGGCATGTGTGGAGGTCTTGCAGTAAACAGTCATGTGATCAGCGAGTAATGTTAAAGAAATAACAGTGTCACAGCTGCTGTGAAGAGTTAATGCGCGCTCCAGCGCCAGCTTGGCTGATGGCTGCAGTTACCCTTGTGTCACTATTCAGTCTTATTTCTTGATCCTGCCTCATGTCCCTTGAATATGTAATTACAACAGACTCCCTAATATGTAATTGCCACAGACTACTTAATAATAGATACATAATGACGACAGACTACTAAATATGTAATTACAACATACTATATTTCATATGCAATTATAACAGACTACTTAATATTTAATTACGACAGATTCCTTAATATGTAATTACAACAGATTCCTTAATATGTAATTACAACAGACCACTTGATATGCAAATACAACAGACTACTTAATATGTAATTACAACAGACTACTTAATATGTAAATACAACAGACTACTTAATATGTAATTACAACATACTACTGAATATGTAATTACAACAGACTCCTTAATATGTAATTACAACAGACTACTAAATATGTATTTACGACAGACTAATTAATATGTAAATACAACAGACTACTTAATATATAATTACAACAGACTCCTCGATATGTAATTATGACAGACTACTTAATATGTAATTACAACATACTTTATTCAACATGTAATTACAATAGACTATTTAATAGGGAATTACAACAGACTATATTTGATACTTAATTATAACAGACTACTTAATATTTAATTATGACAGATTCCTTAATATGGAATTACAATAGACTACTTAATATGTAATTACCACAGACTACTTGATATGTATATACAACAGACTACTTAATATGTAAATACAACAGACGACTTAATATGTAATTACAACATACTCCTTAATATGTAATTGAAACAGACTCCTTAATATGTAATTGCCACGGACTGCTTTATATGTAATTACAATAGACAACTTAATATGTAATTACGAAAGACTTCTTAATATGTAATTACAACATACTCATACTGTATTTGATACGTTAATATAACAGACTGTATTTGATACGTAATTATAACAGACTACTTAATATGTGATTACAACAGATTCCTTAATATGTAATTACAATAGACTACTTAATATGTAATTACAACAGATTCCTTAATATGTATTTACCACGTACTGATTTATATGTAAATACATCAGACTATTTAATATGTAGATACAACAGACTACTTAATATGTAATTACAACAGACTCCTTAATATGTAATTATGACAGACTACTTAATACGTAACTACAACAGACTCTTTAATATGTAATTACCACATACTGCTTCATATGTAATTACATCAGGGGCTGGTTTCACTAAAGTAGTTAAGACTGGTCTTTGGGGTAAGATGGGTCTTAAGTTTATTCATAGGCCAGTCTTATGCAAGTAAGACAGCTTCACAAAAGTTAAGACAAACTCATTTTAGACTTAAAAACTTAGCCACCTCACCCCCAGGCTAACATAGGTATAAAGTGCTATGTAACCATGGAAACCAAAGTCAGTCAAAGTGATAGTGCTAACAGAAAGAGAATCAAAAAAGGAGAGATGGCACATAATTTGTGGTTTGCTGATGAAGTTATGGAGAGAGCTGTTAGGAGGGAAAGAGTTTTCAGGGATCGTACTAACCCACTGGAAATTTATAACAATGAAGAGTTTCTCAGTCGGTTTCGTTTGCCCAAGGAAGCCATCCTTAACGTTAACGTTAATGTTAGGTCTGAGGACCCCACTGACTCCACTTTCCTTGCCACCTTGGATCCCCCAGAACATGGGTGACTCCTCTCCGTAAATCTCGATTATCATTTCGGTCGTAACTTTGAGTTTCGGTAAACTCCCTCCTCCCGTTGGAGGATTTTTACGCTTGAAAAGCTCTTTCTTCGCCTCTTGAACCATATTCTTAAATCTCTTTTGCACAGCAGCAACATCCCTGACGACAGCTGGATTAACACTGTTAACTGATGTGGTAATCTTCTTCCAGATCTCATTTTTCTTTTTCTTACTGCACTCCTCGTTGAATTTTCCTAACAAGGTGTCTTTAAAAGAGTTAAATTCGTCCAAAATGCATAGATTCTCTGCGTGGGTGAATGGTGCAGCACGGTTTGACTCGGCTCGGTCCGCCATCTTTTTTGTTTTGAAAAGAGTCTTAAATTACCCACAATTCTTTGCATTTTGTATGACTAAGCATAGTCGGCGTCTTAACTGCTTAGTGCAACAGTATTATTTAAACCGTCTATGTCAAGTCTGACTATATCCTACATCTAGACTATAGTCACAGTCTATCTTTGTGAAACCGGCCCCAGACTACTTAATATGTAGATACAACATACTACTTAATATGTAATTACAACAGTCTCCTTAATATTTAATTACGACAGACTACTTAATATGCAATTACAACAGACTCCTTAATATGGGGCCAAGAGTGCATCACCTAAAGAGCTGAATGATTTTAGACCAGTAGCTCTCACTTCTTTGGTTATGAAGAGTTTTGAGCGACTGATCAGGGAATTTCTGATGAACAAAGTACAGGGGCTGCTTGATCCGATGCAATTTGCTTATCGGCCAAATAGAGGAGTGGAGGATGCTACCACCACTCTATTTAACTTTCTTTACAAGCATCTGGAGAGTAAGAAAACCCATGTTAGACTATTATTTGCAGACTTTTCCTCAGCTTTTAATACAATTCAGCCACTTATCTTATACCAGAAATTATTGACCCTTTTTAGTCTTGATCTTGGAATGGTGAAATGGCTCACAGACTTTTTAATAGGCAGGCCTCAGTCAGTCAGGGTAAATAGTGTCTTATCCCAAAAGAAGATGATTTCTACAGGTTCACCACAGGGGTGTGTTCTGTCCCCTCTATTGGTTATTGTATACACAAATGACTGCAGGAGCCATCACACTGACAGGCATTTCTTGAAATTTGCTGACGACATGGTCTTAGTCAGTTTACTCCAGGATGGAGAGGGTGACCATGGGCCAGTTACGACTGACTTTGTGGAGTGGTGTGACAGCCATTTTCTCAAGTTAAATGTTCAAAAAACTAAGGACATGGTCATTGACTTAGGGAAAACACCACACACAGCTTACCCAACTATTATCAAGGGTACAGCAGTGGAGATGGTACATTCATACAAATATTTGGGGACAATAATCGATAAAAACTTACATGACTTAAATACCTCAACAATCTGCAAAAAGGGCCAGCAGAGATTATACTTCCTGCACAGACTAAAATCTTTTAATGTTGATAAGACCTTGATGGTTTTGTTCTACAGGTCTTTTATTGAGTCAGTTTTAACTTTTTGCTTAATCTCATTTTATGGTAACCTGTCAGTTAAAAACAAAAATTGTCTCCTCAAAATTGGGAGAGACACCAATAAGATAATTAGCATGCGGCAGCTCTCTCTCAAAGAGATCTTTGACAGACGAGTCTTACAGAAGGCCCGGTCCATCCTGTCTAGCCTTGACCACCCTTTGTTGGAGGAATTACTTTCTCTGCCATCTGGAAGGAGATACAAGCTACCTAGGGCACGAACAAATAGGTATAAATTTTCCTTTGTTCCACGTGCAATCAACGCAATTAATTTGCACAACCCTTAAATGTACAGTTATTATGGCATCCTTTATACATTTTATATTTTTTAGGATATGGTATGTTCTTATTTCGTTTAGGTTTTAATTTTGTTTTGAATCATGTTTTGATTGTGCGGTACTCTGCGACATTGTTTTTATGTCACTATTTACTACTGTTGTTGTGTTAGTTGCACTGTCACTGCAAATCAAATTTCCCCTGGAGGGACAATAAAAAGCTCTGAACTGAACTAATATGTAATTACCACAGACTGCTTTATATGTAATTACAACAGACTACTGAATATGTAATTACAACAGACTACTTAATACATAATTACAACAGTCCCCTTAATATGTAATTATGACAGACTACTTAATATGTAATTACAACAGACTCCTTAATATGTAATTACAACAGACTACTTAATACATAATTACAACAGTCCCCTTAATATGTAATGACAACAGACTCCTTAATATGTAATTACCACAGACTGCTTTATATGTAATTATAACAGACTAGTTAATATGTAATTACCACAGACTACTTAATATGTAATTACCACAGACTCCTTTATATGTAATTACAGCAGACTCCTTAATATGTAATTACCACAGACTACATAATATGTAATTACAACAGATTCCTTAATATGTAATTACCACATACTACTTTATATGTAATTACAACATAGTACTTAATATGTAATTACGACAGACTACTTAATGCGTAATTACAACAGTGCCCTCAATATGTAACTACGACAGACTACTTAAGCCGTAATTACAACAGTGCCCTCAATATGTAACTACGACAGACTACTTAATATGTAATTACAACAGACTCCTTAATATGTAATTACAACAGACTACTTAATAGGTAAATGAGTGGTTGACATGACGCCTGATTTTACCGTAATGAAGTAAAAATATTTACTAAAATGTGTTCTTTGTCCACATAACTTATGCTAGTAATTCAAAATAGGATGTTTAAGGTAACTGTTCTACTTTTTGATTCAAAATATGTTTTATCTTGTTTTTATTGTATGGTAAACATGCAAAAAGTCCTGTGGTGTGACAGTAATAAATCAAGTATGAAATATGAACATATATAAAATAAATTAATTTCTCAAAATTAATGCTCATAAAGGCTTTTGGCATTCATTTATATACATTTACTTTACTAATAGAAAGGTTTAAAATGCACAACACTTGTGTAATAATAATCACAGTAGGTCAATTTTTGTAATGAAAATGCTGTCCTGCGGTGTGACATGAAAGATCAGATTTTTTTAAACAGGCAATTTCATAGACAACTATAGGGGTCCTTTTGTCAAGAGGAACCAGGAAGTCCCTCAAATATTGCACTGTCATTTGAAGATTGAAAAGTGAGTGTCAATCTCTTATTAATTTACAAATTCCGTACTTTGTGTCAAATAATTAACATGTCCGCTTTTGTTAGTCCTGTGGTGTGACGGCTCTACTTTGAGAATATTATAACATTTATTTTTTTAAATCCCCTGATAAGGTTAAAAACAGTAAATTCATTTAGCTAGCAAGATGCTGACACTCAGAAATGTATAGTAAGGATTCAAAATGGCCTCACTTGTGAAACTGTCCTGTTGTGTGACAGTATTGTCCTGCGGTGTGACGCACTCAAGTCAGTTGCGTTACCAGTTACAAGCCTGTTGTTTTTAAAATACAGGCTGTTTAAAGCATGTTATTATTTGTAATATAATTTATTTTATTTTTGTAATGGGACCATGTACAATATTAAGCATAAATTTTGCTATTTAATGCATTGTACCAGAGTTAGCTCGGCACTAATTAGCATCTCAGTGTCTTGCCATTTGCTCCCCTGTGTTATCATTGTTTGTTGTGAATGGAAAGTTATTGGTCACTGAGAATTGTTTTGAAACGGTTTCTATGTCTTAGGAATGAGCAGAGAAAGGACAAGGAGGTACCGTGAAAGGTTAAAGCAGGATGAAGCAAGGCATGAGGAGATCCTTAGGGACAGACGTAGAAAGTAAATAAGCTATTACAGGGAGAGGCAGTTAATGAGGCCTTTGTTAATTCCAAAAATATTAATACTAATACTAATATTTTGTCATAAAAATAAAATATAATGACTGTCTCATTTGATTTACCAACAGATATCACGAAAAGAAGGCAAAAGGGGAAATTGAAGCAAGAAATATAAGTCACCTGCCGAAACACAAGAAAGAGAAGCTTCGTGAGCAATGGAGGAAGACAAAAGCAAGAAGCAGGAAGAGGGAGAAGGCTCTTGCAGCCATTTTAAATGACACTCCTCCATCACCTGAAGGTCTAGATATGCCTTGCCAGTATGTTGATGCCTTAAGTCCTGCTCATGAACCTTCTGCTCATGGTTCCCCACACAACCACACACACCAACACACACATGCTCCTCTACCACACACCCGTTCTTCTTCCCCTCAAGCTACTAGTCCTCCAGCTCCGAGTTTGCTAGCTACTAACCCAGGCGTTATCCATCTACAAAACAATGCTGATCGCAGGAGAAGTCACAAATCCAAGTTAAGAGCTAAAATGAAGCGGCTGGAAAGAGAAAACAAGAAGCTTAAAGCAAGGCTGGATGCTGAAAGAAAAGCAGTAAGTAAAATGAGAGTTCAAAAGCATAGGTGGAATAAGGCAAGGAAAATGGATCGTCAAACCATCAGAAGACCATCAAAGAAAAAAGCTGCTGTGGAAAAGAAATGTCAAGTCATTGCTTTTTTATCCAGGGATGAGAACAGTAGACTCTTGGCAGGAAAGAAAGACACAGTGGGGCGAAAACTCAAAATGCAACGTCGTATTCTAACCAAATCTTTGATGGAGCTCCACTCTGAATACCAGCGAGAGTGTAGGTTTGAGCACCGCATGTCATATAGGCAATTTGTAAGATACAAGCCAAAATATATCACTGAGGCAAGAGCAAGCGATCGGAACACCTGTGCATGCTATCAGCATGAGAACATATGCCTGCTCATTGAGTGTTTGGTCCACAAAGGCTTGCTTTCAACAAAGAGCCTGTCTAATTTACTTTCTTCCATTGCTTGTAATTCAGACCATCAACAGTGCATGTACAGGCAGTGTACTGACTGTTGTTTTGAGGAGGTACAGCTCAACACACATACACCAAGTGAGCTGACAAATTGGGGGCAGTGGCAGAGAGAAGAAGTGACTGTGGGAGAAAAAATTTACAAAAACTGGGTGAAGAAGCGGGTGAGTGGAACAATGGGACAACTGGCTGAAACTTTTCAGCATGACTTGGAATCCATTGCTGCTCATCAGTTTAACTGGAAGCACCAAGCTGAAAAATTCAGAGAGATAAAAGAAAAAATGGCAGAGAATGATGTAATTTTACACATAGATTTCTCTGAGAATTATGCCTGTAAGCTAAATTCGGAAATACAAGCTTTCCACTTTGGTGGAAATAGGCAACAGGCAACCATCCACACAGTGGTAGCTTACACTAAAAATGGATCTGAGAGCTATGCCACGATCTCAAAATCTCTGAGGCATGATGAGCGTGCTGTGTGGGCTCATGTAAAGCCAGTCATTGAAGACCTGCAAAATCAGCATGGCACACAGTTTCAGTCTCTCCATATCATCAGTGATGGCCCTGTAACACAATATCGAAACAATGCAAACTGTTTCCTTATGAGTACTGTGCCATTTACCTGGGGATTCAAGAGTGTCACATGGAATTACAGCGAACGAGGCCATGGAAAAGGTGCTCCCGATGGGGTTGGTGCATGTGTGAAAAGGATGGCGGATCAATTTGTCCTTAATGGAAATGATCTGCAAACTCCAGAGGCCCTTTTTGACCTGTTGTCCACAAAAGATGCGACAAAAATTAAAATAAAATGGATAGAAGAAAAGGACATTGAAGAATTTGATAAATTGCTTCCTCCTGTGCAACCAGCTGTCAAAGGAATGCTGAACACACACCAGATCTTCACAACATCACCGGGACAGATCTTCCATAGATCAATTAGTTGTTTTTGCAACTATCCAAGAGTGTGCAGCTGCTACAAGGTCACAAAAGTTACCATGGTATGTCACAGTACAGCTCCAGATCAAGAGGCAAGGTCAGTGCCTCCTTTGGATGAAGATGAGCAGGATGAGCTGAAAGTGGGACAATTCATCATTGTCAAATATGATGACAAGAGATATGTGGGCCAAATCTGGAGCATTCATAAGGATGGAATACAAGTTAATTGTATGTCACAACATGGGCAAAAGAATTCTTTTCAGTGGCCTGAAAAGGAAGACTCCATCTACAACTCTCGAGGAGACATCATTGGGGCAATTTCAGAGCCTGAGCCCTGTGGTAGAGCAGCTAAATTAACAAACCTCGACTGGCTCATGTTCAACTTCTAGCTGCAAAACTATTGTGACAAATCAAAACAAACGCGTCCAAGCTGTTCAAATTTTTCTTAAAATGTTGTGTTGATAATCCTTGATTTTGTGAGGTAAAAGCATTGAGTCAAACATTTCATGATGTGATAGTTAATACATTAATTCATTAATTACATTTTTGAATGTTGTCACATGATTTACATAACTGAATTTCTGATTGATGTGTCGATAATTCTAGAGTTTGTGAGTAAAAACATTGAGTTAAAATTTTCAGTGTCTTTAATTATAAACCTGATGTAATAGTTGTGTTAAAATACATGAATTAATTAATTATATAGTGATTTTAGATTTTAACTACATTTTTGTACGTTGTCACATGATTTACATGATTAAATGTCGGATTGTTCTAGTGGCACCTTAATACATTTCTACTAATTGTACAGTGTCTTGTCTTGTCCTGTGGTGTGACATAATGTCATGTGGTGTGACATCATTTCAAACATCATTAAAAGGCTTTTATGAAGGTTTAGTTAATCCAGTGCTGAGGTGTTTTTTTAAAAAACAATGCATAATTTAAGTATAAGAAAAAAATAGAGCATTTTCATCACAATAATATCATTTTATGACAAAGTTCCATTACCGTGAGCTATAAAAGAGGCTCCAATTAAAGAATCAAATTGAAAAACAGCAATAAATAAGTTACATGTGCAGATTATTAATCATAGAGTGCAGAAAGGGGTCCTTGAACTTTAGATTCAAGTAATCTGTATTTAAAAGTATTATCATTATTATTTTAAATTTTTACTGTAGTGTGATGTCACACCAGAAGACAATTTATGTCTGGGCCTATAAAAAAGCTTATGAAAAAGTGGAAAAAGAAAAAAATATCTGCTGAACACCAGCAGTTAGAGAAAATTCAGACTTTGAACATTTGAATTTCATAAAATATTACAAAAAAATATTACTTTGTAAAAAAAATACTGTTTCACCTTGATTTGTCAAGTACCCAAATACAAAAGTCCCCTTAATATGTAATTACAACAGACTACTTAATATGTAATTACAACAGACTACTGAATATGTAATTATAACATACTACTTAATATGTAATAACAACAGACTCCTTAGTATGAACTTACAATAGACTACTTAATATGTAATTACGACAGACTACTTAATATGTAATTACCACAAACTGCTTTATATGTAATAACAATAGACCACTTAATATGTAAATACAACAAACTACTTAATATGTAATTACAACATACTACTTAATATGTAATTACAACAGACTCCTTAATATATACTTTTTACAGACTACTTAATATGTAATTACGACAGACTCCTTAATATGTAATCACAACAGACTACTTAATATGTAATCACAACATGACTACTTAATATGTAAATACAACAGACTAGTTGATATGTAATTACGACAGACTACTTAATATGTAACTACGACAGACACCTTAATATATAATTACCACAGACTGCTTTATATGTAACTAAAATAGACTACTTAATATGTAAATACAACAGACTACTTAATATGTAATTACAACATACTACTTATATGTAAGACTACTGAATATGTAATTACAACAGACTACTGAATATGTAATTACAACATACTACTTAATATGTAAAAACAACAGACTCCTTAGTATGAACTTACAATAGACTACTTAATATGTAACTACGACAGACTACTTAATATGTAATTACCACAGACTGCTTTATATGTAATTACAATAGACCATTTAATATGTAAATACAACAAACTACTTAATATGTAATTACAACATACTACTTAATATGTAATTACAACAGACTCCTTAATATATACTTTTTACAGACTACTTAATAAGTAATCACAACAGACTACTTAATATGTAATCACAACAGACTACTTAATATGTAAATACAACAGACTAGTTGATATGTAATTACGACAGACTACTTAATATGTAATTACGACAGACACCTTAATATATAATTACCACAGACTGCTTTATATGTAACTAAAATAGACTACTTAATATGTAAATACAAAAGACTACTTAATATGTAATTACAACATACTACTTATATGTAAGACTACTTAATATGTAATTACAACAGACTCCTTAATATGTAATTACAACAGACTCCTTAATATGTAATTGCAACTGACTGCTTTATATGTAATTACAACAGACTACTTAATATGTAATTACAACAGACTACTTAATATGTAATTGCAACTGACTGCTTTATATGTAATTACAACAGACTACTTAATATGTAATTACATCAGACTACTTAATATGTAATTACAACATACTACTTAATATGTAATTACAACAGACTCCTTAGTATGTACTTACAATAGACTACTTAATATATAATGACGACAGACTACTTAATATGTAATTACCACAGACTGCTTTATATGTAATTACAATAGAATACTTAATATGTAAAAACAACAGACTATTTAATAAGTAATTACAACAGACTACTTAATATGTTATTACGACAGACTCCTTAATATTACAACAGACTACTTAATATGTAAATACAACAGACTAGTTGATATGTAATTACGACAGACTACTTAATATGTAATTACGACAGACACCTTAATATGTAATTACCACAGACTGCTTTATATGTAACTACAATAGACTATTTAATATGTAAATACAACAGACTACTTAATATGTAATTACAACATACTACTTATATGTAAGACTACTTAATATGTAATTACAACAGACTCCTTAATATGTAATTACAACAGACTACTTAATATGTAATTACAACAGACTCCTTAATATGTAATTGCAACTGACTGCTTTATATGTAATTACAACAGACTACTTAATATGTAATTACAACAGACTACTTAATATGTAATTGCAACTGACTGTTTTATATGTACTTACAACAGACTACTTAATATGTAATTACATCAGACCACTTAATATGTTATTACGACAGACTCCTTAATATGTAATTACAACAGACTCCTTAATATGTGATTACCACAGACTGCTTTATATGTAATTACAATAGACTACTTAATATGTAAATACAACAGACTACTTAATATGTAATTACAACATACTAGTTAATATGTAATTACAACAGACTCCTGAATATGTAATTGCAACTGACTGCTTTATATGTAATTACAACAGACTACTTAATATGTAATTACAACAGACTACTTAATATGTAATTACAACATACTACTTAATCTGTAATTACAACAGACTCCTTAGTATGTACTTACAATAGACTTCTTAATATGTAATTACGACAGACTACTTAATATGTAATTACCACAGACTGCTTTATATGTAATTACAATAGACCACTTAATATGTAAATACAACAACTACTTAATATGTAATTACAACAGACTACTTAATATGGAATTACAACAGACTCCTGAATATGTAATTGAAACTGCCTGCTTTATATGTAATTACAACAGACTAGTTAATTTGTAATTATGACAGACTACTTAATATGTAATTACCACAGACTGCTTTATATGTATTTACAATAGACCACTTAATATGTAAATACAACAAACTACTTAATATGTAATTACAACATACTACTTAATATGTAATTACAACATACTACTTAATATGTAATTACAAAAGACTCCTTAGGATGTAATTACAATAGACCACTTAATATGTAAATACAACAAACTACTTAATATGTAATTACAACATACTACTTAATATGTAATTACAACAGAATCCTTAATATATACTTACTACAGACTACTTAATAATTAATTACAACAGACTACTTAATATGTAATTACGACAGACTCCATAATATGTAATCACAACAGACTACTTAATATGTGATCACAACAGACTACTTAATATGTAAATACAACAACTACTTAATATGTAATTACCACAGACTACTTAATATGTAATCACAACAGTCCCCTCAATATGTAATTATGACAGACTACTTAAGATGTAATTACAACAGACTCCATAATATGTAATCACAACAGACTACTTAATATGTGATCACAACAGACTACTTAATATGTAAATACAACAACTACTTAATATCTAATCACAACAGACTACTTAATATGTAATCACAACAGACTACTTAATATGTGATCACAACAGACTACTTAATATGTAAATACAACAACTACTTAATATGTAATTACCACAGACTACTTAATATGTAATCACAACAGTCCCCTCAATATGTAATTATGACAGACTACTTAATATGTAATTACAACAGACTCCATAATATGTAATCACAACAGACTACTTAATATGTGATCACAACAGACTACTTAATATGTAAATACAACAACTACTTAATATCTAATCACAACAGACTACTTAATATGTGATCACAACAGACTACTTAATATGTAAATACAACAACTACTTAATATGTAATTACAACAGACTACTTAATATGTAATCACAACAGTCCCCTCAATATGTAAATACAACAAACTACTTAATATGTAATTACAACATACTACTTAATATGTAATTACAACAGAATCCTTAATATATACTTACTACAGACTACTTAATAATTAATTACAACAGACTACTTAATATGTAATTACGACAGACTCCATAATATGTAATCACAACAGACTACTTAATATGTGATCACAACAGACTACTTAATATGTAAATACAACAACTACTTAATATCTAATCACAACAGACTACTTAATATGTGATCACAACAGACTACTTAATATGTAAATACAACAACTACTTAATATGTAATTACAACAGACTACTTAATATATAATCACAACAGTCCCCTCAATATGTAATTATGTCAGACTACTTAATATGTAATTACAACAGACTCCATAATATGTAATCACAACAGACTACTTAATATGTGATCACAACAGACTACTTAATATGTAAATACAACAACTACTTAATATGTAATTACAACAGACTACTTAATATGTAATCACAACAGTCCCCTCAATATGTAATTATGACAGACTACTTAATATGTAATTACAACAGACTCCATAATATGTAATCACAACAGACTACTTAATATGTGATCACAACAGACTACTTAATATGTAAATACAACAACTACTTAATATCTAATCACAACAGACTACTTAATATGTGATCACAACAGACTACTTAATATGTAAATACAACAACTACTTAATATGTAATTACAACAGACTACTTAATATGTAATTACAACATACTACTTAATATGTAATTACAACAGACTCCTTAGTATGTACTTACAATAGACTACTTAATATGTAATTACGACAGACTACTTAATATGTAATTACCACAGACTGCTTTATATGTAATTACAATAGACCACTCAATATGTAAATACAACAACTACTTAATATGTAATTACAACAGACTACTTAATATGGAATTACAACAGACTCCTGAATATGTAATTGAAACTGCCTGCTTTATATGTAATTACAACAGACTAGTTAATTTGTAATTATGACAGACTACTTAATATGTAATTACCACAGACTCCTTTATATGTATTTACAATAGACCACTTAATATGTAAATACAACAAACTACTTAATATGTAATTACAACATACAACTTAATATGTAATTACAACAGAATCCTTAATATATACTTACTACAGACTACTTAATAATTAATTACAACAGACTACTTAATATGTAATTACGACAGACTCCATAATATGTAATCACAACAGACTACTTAATATGTGATCACAACAGACTACTTAATATGTAAATACAACAACTACTTAATATGTAATTACCACAGACTACTTAATATGTAATCACAACAGTCCCCTCAATATGTAATTATGACAGACTACTTAATATGTAATTACAACAGACTCCATAATATGTAATCACAACAGACTACTTAATATGTGATCACAACAGACTACTTAATATGTAAATACAATAACTACTTAATATCTAATCACAACAGACTACTTAATATGTGATCACAACAGACTACTTAATATGTAAATACAACAACTACTTAATATGTAATTACAACAGACTACTTAATATGTAATCACAACAGTCCCCTCAATATGTAAATACAACAAACTACTTAATATGTAATTACAACATACTACAACATACTACTTAATATGTAATTACAACAGAATCCTTAATATATACTTACTACAGACTACTTAATAATTAATTACAACAGACTACTTAATATGTAATTACGACAGACTCCATAATATGTAATCACAACAGACTACTTAATATGTGATCACAACAGACTACTTAATATGTAAATACAACAACTACTTAATATCTAATCACAACAGACTACTTAATATGTGATCACAACAGACTACTTAATATGTAAATACAACAACTACTTAATATGTAATTACAACAGACTACTTAATATGTAATCACAACAGTCCCCTCAATATGTAATTATGTCAGACTACTTAATATGTAATCACAACAGTCCCCTCAATATGTAATTATGTCAGACTACTTAATATGTGATCACAACAGACTACTTAATATGTAAATACAACAACTACTTAATATGTAATTACAACAGACTACTTAATATGTAATCACAACAGTCCCCTCAATATGTAATTATGACAGACTACTTAATATGTAATTACAACAGACTCCATAATATGTAATCACAACAGACTACTTAATATGTGATCACAACAGACTACTTAATATGTAAATACAACAACTACTTAATATCTAATCACAACAGACTACTTAATATGTGATCACAACAGACTACTTAATATGTAAATACAACAACTACTTAATATGTAATTACCACAGACTACTTAATATGTAATCACAACAGTCCCCTCAATATGTAATTATGACAGACTACTTAATATGTAATTACAACAGACTCCATAATATGTAATCACAACAGACTACTTAATATGTGATCACAACAGACTACTTAATATGTAAATACAACAACTACTTAATATCTAATCACAACAGACTACTTAATATGTGATCACAACAGACTACTTAATATGTAAATACAACAACTACTTAATATGTAATTACAACAGACTACTTAATATGTAATCACAACAGTCCCCTCAATATGTAATTATGACAGACTACTTAATATGTAATTACAACAGACTCCTTAATATGTAATTACAACAGACTACTTAATACATAATTACAACAGTTCCCTTAATATGTAATGACAACAGACTCCTTAATATGTAATTACCACAAACTGCTTTATATGTAATTATAACAGACTAATTAATATGTATTTACGACAGACTACTTAATACGTAATTACAACAGACTGCTTTATATGCAATTACAATAGACCACTTAATATGTCAATACAACAAACTACTTAACATGTAATTACAACATACTACTTAATATGTACTTACAACAGACTCCTTAATATATACTTACCACTGACTGCTTTATATGTTATTATAACAGACTAGTTAATATGTAATTATGACAGACTTCTTAATATGTAATTACCACAGACTGCTTTATATGTAATTACAGCAGACTCTTTAATATATAATTACCACAGACTACATAATATGTAATTACAACAGACTCCTTAATATGTAATTACCACATACTGCTTTATTATGTAATTACAACATAGTACTTAATATGTAATTACCACATACTGCTTTATTATGTAATTACAACATAGTACTTAATATGTAATTACGACAGACTACTTAATGCGTAATTACAACAGTGCCCTCAATATGTAACTACGACAGACTACTTAATATGTAATTACAACAGACTCCTTAATATGTAATTACCACAGACTACTTAATATGTAATTACAAGAGACTCCTCAATATGTAATTACCACAGACTACTTAATAATTAATTACAACAGACTCCTTAATATGTAATTATAACAGACTACTTAATATTTAATCACCACAGATTCCTTAATATGTAATTACAATACACTACGTAAAATGTAATTACAATAGACTCCTTAATATGTAAGTACCGTAGACTACGTAATATGTAACTCGAACATACTCTATTCAATATGTAATTACAATAGATTATTTAATATGGAATTACAACAGACTGTATTTGATACGTAATTATAAGAGACTACTTCATTTGTAGATACAACAGACTACTTAATATGTAATTACAATACACTACTTAATATGTATTTACAACCGACTACTTAATATGTAAATACAAGAGATACTTAATATGTAATTGCAACATACTCTATTTGGTACGTAATTATAGCATAATCCATTTAGCATGTAATTACAACATACTCCATTGAATATTTAATTACAACACACTCTATTTGATACATAATGATGACAGACTACTTAGTATGTAATTACAACAGACTACTTAATATGTAAATACAACAGACTACTTATTATGTAATTACAACATACAACTTAATATGTAATTACAATTACAACAGACTCCTTAATATGTAATTACGATAGACTACTTAATAGGAAATTACAACAGACTTCTTAATATCTAATTACCACAGACTACTTAAAGGGTTAGTTCGGGTTTTTTTTAAGTGGGGTCATAGAAAGTACTTATCTATAGTTGGTCTGTTCCTTACTGTAGTTGCCGATCAGCGCAGCCTCAGTTTGGAGAAGTAGAAAGCCCAGGGGCGATTCTAGGGTCAGAGCTTTTGGGGTGCTGAGCACCCAATGAGCCCCACTGCCACCACCCACCCTTTTTTCACAGAAAAACAAAAAATATATCTATTGAAGAGTAACTTTATCATTTTAACATTGGTTCAACTAACTCCAAAATGCCATCCTGTGGTTATCCATGCTAGTGTGGTCACAGGTAGATGTCTGCAGTCGTGTGGGTCTCTCTCCCTCCCTCCCCTTGTGCAGGTTTTTGACTCTAAAAACAGGTATGCTACTCTAAATTTAGCTCGCAACAGCCTCTTGCTGTGTCCCAATTCAGGGTCTGCATCCTCTGAAGGCCGCATTTGAAGGCCAATTACGTCACAACACGCGAAGGCTGTCCCAATTCAAAGGCTCCTTCAAATGCAGCCCACAATTGCGGCCTCCTTTTGCCTCTTTTTGGAGGATGCTCCGCTACTATCCTTCGTGGCCTCAAATATCCCAAGATTCTTTGCGCGCCTGGACAAGAGAGAAAGAAAGAAGAAATTGGCAACATCAAGTGGCGCAGATCTCACATTTAAATGTAAGTATTGGGTTTACACTCGGTTTTTACTCATTTGAACATCCAACGCCAGATATGTTAAACTTGGAGGGTAAAATACATGACGCTGGTAATGCTCAGCTCGATGCCTCTGGAAGTAAAGCCTTAAAAACCATCACTTCTAAACGTTAGACGTTCAGAGGTTGACTTATATCTTATATTTTATTGTGACTGTTGAGATGTTATAGACTATTTTTACTTCATGTACATAAACGGAGCAAGATGAACAGATTTAGATCAGGCTGTGATCCCTGCTTTATTTCCAGACTGTAAAACTGTAAAGTGTAGTTAAACGTTTGAATTGAATAAAAAGCTAAGTTTAGGATTATCCTTATGATAATTATATTTTTGCTACATTAGAACTCTTTTTTCTGTTGACATGACACAAAACGTCTTTTACATTTAATATTGTTTTAGGGAGCAAACAGAGAGATTCATCACTGTCCGAGGTCAGAACGACCGTTTGTTCACAGGGGCAAAACCTGGAACATGGAAGTAAGACAGTAATAAAAAATAAATAATAAATAAAAAAGCACCCATTCATCAGTCCTGATGTCACATTCTGTAAATCTTTGCATCCCTGTGTTAATGTGATCTTGTGTTTACCTTTTCTCTTGCTTCTCTCTGTGTTCAGAACAGTTCTGGAAACAATGGGCCTGCAGGGGAAGGTCCAGCCCCAGCAGGCCAGAAACAGGTTGGACCATTTAAAGAACAAGTACAAAGTAGGTGCAGGTTTTAATGATGATGTGAAAACTAAATCATATGTGTTTTACCCATGCAAGTTAATTAAGACATGATTGATTTCCACTGCCTTAGGATTGTCCTCATGGATGAGGTCTTAGGACAGAGGCCTTCCACTGCTCCTAATTTATGAGTTCTTTTTAAATTATTTGTTCATAATTGTTCATTTTATATAATTTATGAAATAAAATACTGTTCTAGTGTTACACGTTCTCTATTCCACTCAGTATTTACAACTTAAGCATCAAGTGCTCCTTTTCAGGGACAACAAGGGATTTAATTTTTTCTTTTATTATTAAGGTCTGAACATTTAAACGATTTACAAAATGACAGCATAAAGAACTATTTACTGATTATTATTAACTATTAAGAAAAACAATAACAATATTAAAACAGTAACAAATGATGTACAGCTGAGCAGGAGTCCCTGCAGGGCTGCTGGGCTGGATGGATTGTGCCACAGTAAAGACCCTGGTGTCAGTGGGATATTCATCTGGGTCGGTACTCAGGGTGTTTGGGGGTGTAGTCTCCACCGTCCACCACATCTTCCATCAGCTGGGTTTGCAGGGCTGACCCGACCGACGGCTGCCATGTCACTAATTATTTCTTTAAGAAAGAGGCAAGAATTATAATTTCATAACATAATAATAATGATAATAATAATAATAGGCCTAATAAATTATTACGACAAACAAAACTATCTACCAAACACTTTAAATGGGAAAAATGCCTTTTAAATTAAAATAAAACCATATGTGGCGATCAACAGTTTATATGTCTAGCATTAAGGTAACGTATCGGTATGTTAATTACCCAGTCCCGGCAGCATGGGCCGCCCTGGGCTGGAAGCTGTTTATTTTATTTGGGTTTTGTTTTTTACCTCGGAGTGGCCAACGCTCTATTATTCCTATCTCGGTTTGTCGATCATACAATTCAACCAATCCAACCAACGAACGAAGGCAACGTGCTGGCCAATTACAGGTGGCGGGGGGGGCGGGTCACTGTGTCTTACTCATAAGAGGGTTGCTGTTAGTACTTGACGGTCATGGTCGCGGTTGCTCACAGAGTCGTTAGTTAGCTGTGGTGTTTGGTATCGATCTCTGTCATTTTTTCCAAAAAAAAATACGCGGACAAGAAGTGATGACGCGAACGGGAGTGAGCAGGAAGCACCGCCAGTCACTTCTACTGGAAATGTAAGCACTGAAGACAACAGTAACACTGCAGTAAAAATTCATACTCGACGGACGCGCCGGCACGTCAAAATCACGTGACCACTTTAAGAAGACGGAGCAGCGAGATGTAGCCTCACTGATCTCCGCTTCAACTTGTGGCGAAAGTGCGGACCTCAAACTATATACCAGCAGTGGTGGACAGTAACGAAGTAAATTTACTTGAGTACTGTACTTAAGTACAGTTTTTGAGTATCTGTACTTTACTTGAGTATTATTTTTGGGGGATACTTTTACTTTCACTCCACTACATTTGAAGGACAAATATTGTACTTTTTACTCCACTACATTTCTATTGATGCTCTCGTTACTCACTACTTTTGAACTTACGTCAGCTGATGATTTTTTTTTTATATAATTTTTTTTTTCAATATTCTGAGAAAATAAACTGTTTCTGCTGATTCGCGTATGGTTTGTCTTAGTCATATTGCCGTACCTGTACTACGTCATGCTATACAATCCATACAATGGTGGAAGAAACTGGAGAAACAAACATGGAGAAACTCCCACCGAGCACCCGTGGCCTTATCTCAAACCCATGTTTGAGATTTTTGTCACAAAAACTGATTTGTTTCAGATTAAATGTTTGTTGTGCTTACAGCGAACAAATTATATCATGGCTTACAAAAACTCATCTTCCAACCTGAAAAAGCACATTGCAGTATGTAAAGTAGCTACTGACGTTAGTTAGCTTAATGTTTGTTAAATGGCAGATGAACATTTTAAACGTAACTGTATGAGCTTGTAGTATCATAATTTTTATACGGTTTAAAAATATGGCAACTGTTGCAGTGCAGTCAAATGATTAAGTTGACTTTCTGTAGAATCGCATCAGTGTATTGTATAATGACAATAAAGCTACTTTTCTTTCCTGTATTTCCTGAGATATTTTTAAAATACTTTTACTCAAGTAATTTTTTAAGCAAATACTTTAGTACTTTACTTAAGTAATATTTTGACTAAGCTACTTTTACTTGTATTGGAGTAATATTTGACAAGGAGTATCTCTACTTTTACTCAAGTAGTGAAGTTGTGTACTCTGTCCACCTCTGTATACCAGTTTTTAAATTGTGTTGATAGGCCGAGTAAAACCCGTCATGTGATAAATAATGTGCGCGACGCTTTTTTGCGAATATTGCCGTCACGTTTGGTACGTGTTTGGTGCAGGAAGAAACGGTAAAAACGGGCTTTTCTCAGTAACGTGTCCGCAAACAGGAAGTGCTTGCAAGCAAAAAAACACGATACCCCCTTTCCTATTGGTGGAAAAAGCCACCACATCAACCAATCACAAAATTATATGGCAAATCACATGATTTGGTTGCTGGGGAACAGGGGAAAGTTTTGGGGAGGGACGGCGGCGAAGAGTGACAGCGATACTGACAGCGACAGACAGCGTAAGTGACAGTGAGTTTTGAGAGTTGCGAGATTTGTGACATTTAGCGTGTTTGGAGTGTACAGTTAGTGTGGTATTTTGTCTGTAGTGTAGTCGTTTTTTTGTTTTGTGTGTCAAAACAATGAGTAGACTGTTGAACGTCGGGCAGGCAGTGCAGCTCCTCATTGAGCTGTGAGGACCTGAGGGAGGCCTGAGCCTGAGGCATTGCCTGCATTAAAATGTAAATAGTTACATATAACTTTGTAAATTTCAAAAACTTATGTGCAAATTTAGCAAACAACAAATTAAATTTGCATTCTAAATAATAAAAATGGTTTGTTAAACTTATTTGTGGTTTTCACAGTAAAAAATCTAACTTTTTCCTACTCTGATTTTAGGATTTTTGTGTGATTTTTGGTCCACTGTATTAATACAGTATGTCAGAATAAAAAAAAATAACTGTACAGTCACATAAGTGAGGTTGTGCTGAGAAAAATGACACCAAACAAGGCAAGGTAAACAGTTTTTAAGGTGAAATATAAAGGTAAAATCAAAAGTAGTCAAAAACGGCCAATTATACCCTGGACCCCAGCTGCTGTAGCTACCTCTCCCAGTATGGATGTTTACTTCAGTGTTCAGGTTGACATCAGTGCTTCTGTTTCTAGTAGAAGTGAAGCTGTTTGGTGCTATCTGCATGCCACAACCCTTGTTGCTGGTCTTCTTGAATAAATGCTTGAGTTGAATAAATGGACACAGCACTACACTATTTGGTTTGTTTGTTTTTTAGATTTTGGGATGAACTGCCCCTTTTTAGTAAGAGGAAAATCATTTCTCAGCACTGTAGGAGTGGTCACAGAGCCATTGTTCAACCTGAAGCAAATAAAATGTAGGTTGAAAAAGTTTGCCCCCCTGAAAAAATGTAATGCCCCCCCCTTAAAATTTTTTCTGCAGCTGTGTCTGTAATTACCCCTAACTGTTAGCTAGCTAATAATGATAATAATGATAACAGTACTGTGGGTTCAATAACAGGTTCACCTCTCCACGGTCCTCTCTCAACCGGAGATAAACCAGAGCCGCTCCTCCTCTTCCTCCACAAGGAGGATTAAAAAGGAAATCAGGAATTCCTGGAGCTCAAACATATTTGACAGTCAAACTTTACTCTTCTTGCCACTTTCGCGGACCTGGGCAGCATGAATAGTGACGTACAGGTAGGGGCAGGAACATCTAGTGACGCAACCAGGAAATGCTCCGAAGGCTAGACCGTCCCATTTAACAACGGTTGACCCAGCCTTCGCAGGTCTCCCCGAAGGACCCAGCCTTCGAAGTCCTTCGAAAGATGCAGACCCTGAATTGGTACATCGGCTGTGTCTCATTTCAGGGTCTGCATCCTTCGAAGGGTGCATTTGAAGGCCAGTTACGTCACAACGCCGCGTAAAGGCTGTCCCATTTCAGCAGCTCCTTCAAATGCAGCCCACAAATGCAGCCTCCTTTTGCCAGTTTTTGGAGGATGCACCGCTACTATCCTTCGTGGCCTCACATATCCCAAGATTCTTTGCACGGCCGAAACAAAGAAGGAAAGGAGAAATTGGCGACATCAACTGGCGCAGATCTCACATTTAAATGTAAGTATTGGGTTTACACTCGGTTTTTACTCATTTGAGCATTCAGCGCCAGATATGTTAAACTTGAAGGGTAAAATATGTGACGCTGGTAATGCTCAGCTTGATGCCTCTGGAAGTAAAGCCTTAAAAACCTTCACTTTCAAACGTTAGGCATTCAGAGGTTGACTCATATCTTATATCTTATTGTGACAGTTGAGATGTTATAGACTGTTTTAACTTCATGTACATAAACGGAGCAAGATGAAAATGCAATAATAGATAATATATAATAAATAATAAATCGCCCATCTCTCAGTCCTGATGTCACGTTCTGTAAATCTTTGCATCCCTGTATTAATGTGATCTTGTGTTTACCTTGTCTCTCACTTCTCTTTGTGTCCAGAACAGTCCTGGAAACAATGGGTCTGCAGGGGAAGGTCCAGCTCCAACAGGTCAAAAACAAGTGGGACCATTTAGGGAACAAGTACAAAGTAGGTGCAGGTTTAAATGATGATGTGGAAACTAAATCATATGTGTTTTATCCATGCAAGTTAATTAAGACGTGATTGGTTTCCTCTGCCTTTGGATTGTCCTCATGGATGAGGTCTTAGGACAGAGGCCTTCAGAGCCCCCGCCTAACTGCCTCCATCCCTGAGGACACACCAGGGCCAAGTGCCGGCAGGTGACCAGGAGGAGGAGGATGACGACGATGAGGAGGAGGAGGAGAACCAGCCAGGGCTGAGGAGAAAGAGGAGGAGGGAGGATGAAGGAGGACATGAGGCTGCAGAAAGAGGATGGAGAGGCTCTTCTCTCTGCTCAAGAGGACAATCGTTACATTATTTCTGTCATTTAATTAATTTATGAGTTCTTTTTAAATTATTTGTTCATACTTGTTCACTTTATATAATTCATGAAATAAAATATTGTTCTAGTGTTACACGTTGTCCATTCCATTCAGTATTTACAATTGAAGTACAATTTATTACAGCAAACAGCATCAAGTGCTACTTTTCAGGGACAACAAGGGGTTTAATTTTTCTTTTATTATTAAGGTCTTAACATTTACAACTATTTACAAAATTACAGTATAAATAACTATTTACAGGTTATTATTAACTATGAACAAACACAGTGACAACAATATTAAAACAGTTACTAATGATGTACAGTAACAGGCTGAGCAGGAGTCCCTGCAGGGCTGCTGGGCTGGATGGGATGCCACAGTAAAGACCCTGGTGTCAGTGGGACATCTTCTGGGTCGGTACTCAGGGTGTTTGGGGGTGTAGTCTCCACCGTCCATCACATCGTCCATCAACTGGGTTTGCAGGGCTGACTCGATTGATGGCTGCCATGTCACTAATTATTTCTTTAAGAAAGAGGCAAGAATTATAATAGATATAATAATAATAATTATAATTATTATTATTATTACAACAAACAAAACGATCTGCCAAACACTTTAAATAGGAATAATGCCTTTACAATTAAAATAAAACCATACGTGGCGATCAACAGTTTGTATGTCAGCATTAAGGTAATGTATCGGTATGTTAATTAGCCCTAACTGTTAGCTAGCTGATAATGATAATAATGATAACAGTACTGTGGGTTCAATAGCAGGTTCACTTCTCCACGGTCCTCTCAACCGGAGATAAACCAGGGCCACTTCTTCTCTTCGTCGACAGGGAGGACGATTAAAAGGGAAATCAGGAATTCCTGGAGCTCAAACATATTTGACAGTCTTTACTCTTCTTGTCACTTTCGCGGACCTGGGCAGCATAAAGTGACGTACAGGTAGGGGCAGGAACATCTGGTGACGCAACCAGGAAATGCTCCGAAGGCTAGACCGTCCCATTTAACAACGGTTGACGGGGCCTCGCAGGTCACTCCTTCGAAGGATGCAGACCCTGAAATGAGACACAGCCATCGTCTCTGTAAACCGCAGTGCCTTGCGGTCAGGAGAGGCAGGGGAGGCAGAGCCTCACCTGTTATCATGGAAAAAATAAAATATATAATAAACAAATAAATTAAATGGTTATATTTATCAAATGGTTTGAACTATAAACTAATTTTTCATTTAACTTAAACAATTTGAATTGTTCTTTATTAAAAATCGCTGAATTTTCGCATTTCCGTTCAAATACGGGGAAGAGACGCACGGTGAGGCAGCAGCAAGCTGAGCCTCACCTTGGATTGCACAATCCCTCACAAACTGTGCTCTGCCATGCAATGAGAGTGTGTCACTGTTTCTCTGTATGTCGCCAATCAAATGTTTCAAACACTTTTAATATATGCCCCCCTGACTTTCCATAGTTTAGCTGATGTATATAATATATGTGTGTAACCTGTTTCGTGTGCTCAGCGATCTTAAAACGGCAGAGTAAGAGTAGTGAAGAGGCACTGGGTGAGGCAGGCAGTTCCCTTGCCTCAAGGTAGGGGGCACTCATGAGCCCAGAAATTTTTATGCTACTCCGCAGCTGCAGAGTAAGTGACAGCGAGCTAGCAATAATCTTAGAGTCCATGGTTACAATTAGCGAGTCAAGTGCAGTAACGGACATTTTTGTCCAGAAGGATCGGCGCATGGACTTAATTTATAAGTAAAGGTAAGACCATAATAACGTTTTTTTAAATGAATGCGCGTCACGTGGGGTACAGTTTGTATGTGTAAAGAATGCTGATGGCAGCAGCAGCTAGTAGTGGCGCTTCTGGTCTGCCACGGTGCCACGCTGCCGGTGTCTACCTCACACACACACACACACACACACGCACGCACACACACACACACACACACACACACACACACACACACACACACACACACACACACACACACAGCGGCAAGTCAGGAAGCAGGAAGTGCCACTACTAGCTGCCGCTGCCACGAATTGAGCCAGCCCTTGCTGTCAAATGGTGAATAATCTACACTGTTGGGTTCATATATTTGTAAATCTGATTCTGATGGAGTCAGTGCCTCACCAGCCACGAACCTCACCGCACGTCACTGGTAAACCGGTGGTGAATCACGTGACTCCACCAGCTGATCGGGACCGCCGCTGTTTTGTCTCTGCTGCATTGTCTTTTTCTTTTTTTTTTTAAACACTTTATTGAAAAGGATCTGATTACAGTCAGAAAATTGAAAATACTAGTAATATAGAACATATTAGATTTAGGCATCGCATATTAAAATAAATACATAACATAAAAGGTAAAAAAGTAGATACATCTGTCTGTACAAGTATGTCGATTAACATAGTAAAAAAATAATAGTAGAAAAAAGAAAAAGGGAAAGCGGGCAAGGCAGATTTCATATTTCATCACATTTCATCACATTTCTCTAAATAATTCTTGAATTATGTTTACAGTATACAGACATTTCTTATTATCAATCATTTTTATACATTCAAGGTAATTCTTAAATTCAGTCACAAACACCGGAAAGAAAGGTCGACTTTTAGAGAATTTAGCTTTATGGATGTGGAATTTCGCTATTAGAATAATCAGATTAATTAAATGTTGGATTTTTCGCTCCTTATTATTATAGTATAATAGTATGTCCTTGGCTTCCAAATTAATTGAAATGTTTGATATAATTTTCAACTTTCTTCCAAAAAATTTGGGAAAAATTACATTAAAAAAAAGTATGCATAATTGTTTCTTCATCAGCATTACAAAATACACATTTGACATCAATGTTGATAAATCTTGACAGATATATGTTAGTAGGGTAAATGTTGTGTATGATCTTATATTGAACTTCTTTGATCTTATTAGATATCGCAAATTTATGTGGAAGGAGCCATGTTGTTTTCCAATTAATATCAGAGAAAGAGGAGGTCCATACAAATTTTCCTCTAGGTGTGATTTTCCTTTTCCTGAAAAAATGATTCCTTATATGTTTATTGTTACAGTGGTGACTCATAATATTAATACCATTAATGAAGAGGGTGGAGCCAAGTTTCTCTGTCTCTTGCCTTTCAAAATGTCCTTTTAACAATTGGAGAATTCCATTGGGAATAGCATTTATCACCGTTTGATATTCTTTGTATGTAACAGGTAAGATTTTGGATCTGAGAAATTCTTCATAACTAAAAATTTCACCTTCATCTTTTAGTAAATCTTCAAGGTAAATTATCTTCCTGTCAATCCAGTGCTCCAGGTATAGTGACTTGTTTTTCTATGAACTCATTGTTCCAGATAATAGTTTTATGCAGGGAGAAGTTGTGGACAAAGCATAGTTTTGCTGCTGAAAGAGCTTGTTGATGAAATTTAGACAATTCTAGTGGTAACTTTGAAACATTATAATCGCAATTTAGGAGAAAAGGTAATCCCCCAATTTTCTCAAAAATATTCTGTGGTATAAAGTACCAAAGGGATTCTTGCTTTTTCAGGTATTCTTTTATCCATTTTGTCTTAAAAGTATAGTTCATATCCATATAGTCTAACAACTCCATGCCACCCTCACTTCTCGGCCCAGCTAAGATCTCTTTTTTTAAATGATGGCATTTGTTTTTCCAGACAAAGTTAATAAGGGTGTTATTTATTTCTTTACAAAGGGATTGTTGAACAAATAGAGAGAGAGTAGGATATACAAATCTAGAGATACCATCTACTTTACTTAGAAGAACTCTTCCTACTAAAGACACATCTCTTTGAAGCCACATATTGAATATATTTTTGTTTTTTTGTATTTTGGGTTTGAAGTTTTTTATTTGACGTTCATTAAGATTTTTAGAGACGTGAATTCCAAGATACTTCACACTTTCTTTAACTGGTATCTTACACATTAAGGTTCCTTTGTTGTTATAAAGACATAATATTTCACATTTGTTTAAATTGAGTTTTAGACCTGATGCATTAGAAAAGTTGTCTATTATCCTAAGTGCTGTCTCTATTTGTTGTTTATTTTTCAAAAATAAGACTGTATCATCTGCTAGCTGAGTTATCCTAATCTCTCTCTCAAATATATTAAAGCCTTGAAAATCATTGCTCGGTAGAATCTGTATTGAAAGTAATTCAACAACTATAAGAAAGAGAAAGGGAGAACATGGACAGCCTTGACGGACCGACCTGCAAACTGAAAAACTTCTGGTAGTATTTGGGGATAACATGACACAGCTGCTGATATCTTTATAAATCATTCTGATATAGGAAACAAATATTTCACCAAAGCCAAAAGACTGAAGTGATCTGAATAGAAATTGATGTTCTACACTGTCGAATGCCTTATAAGAAGTCTAAGAATAAAATTAAAGCGTCTGAATCAATATATTCAGAGTAATCTATTAACTCAAGAATAAGCCTAATGTTGCAGCTTATCTGACGGTTGGTCATGAAACCAGTTTGAGTTTCATTTATAATTTCACCTAAACCTCTTCTTAAACGCCTGGCGAAAATTAGTGAAAGTATTTGATAGTCAACATTGAGCAATGTTATTGGTCTCCAGTTATCTAGTAAAAGATGATCTTTGTCTGGCTTGGGAAGCAATGTTATTATACCTTGTTTCATGGTTGTGGACATTCCTTCATTCTTTATACATTCCTTCAGCATTTCAAAAAGAGGGTTTTCAATTATGTTCCAAAAGCACTGGTAAAATTTGACAGGAAGACCATCCATTCCTGGAGATTTACCTTTTTTCATTTTGTTTACGGCTTCAGGAATTTCAGATTTAGAGATAGGGTTTTCGCAATCCAATTTGAACTCGTCTGATATTTGAGGAATAAATTCTTTAACATTATTAATGAATTCTTCACCTTTTAATGAGTTATAATTAGAGCTATATAAATCAGAGTAGAATTGAAAAGTGTGATTTGCTAGATCAATTGGATTGGAGGTTATAGAGTTATCTATTTTCAGAGAGGTGATATTATTCCTCTTGTAATTCCTTTTTTCTAGTGCAAAGAAATAGCTTGTATTCTTCTCACCTTCCTCTAACCATTTAGCTCTGGAGCGTATAAAAGCTCCCTTGGTCATATTAATATATAAATGGTCTAAATCGTCTTTCAATTTTGTTAGTTTGATTTCTTCCTCTAAAGTAAGGGAACTTTTGTTAACCAGGATATTAAGTTCTTTCATAATTTCAGATTCTTTAAGATTGTTGCGTTTTTTCATTTCTTTACTGTGTCTAATGGCTGATTCTCTAATTTTAAATTTAAAGAATTCCCATTTTTGTATATAATTAAGTTTATTTCCATTAAAAATATTCCCAGCAATTGTTTTGACTGATTTACAGAAACTTTCATCTTTCAGTAAGCTACAGTTTAATTTCCAGTAACCACGTAATGTTGCTTTTTGTTCTAGAGGATTAGCAAGGGAGATGACTATCATTTTGTGATCTGAGAAAGAGGCATAGCTGTGTAGTGTTTCAGAAACATATTGTATAGTGTAGGAAGATAGTAACCACATGTCTATTCGAGATTGTAAAGAACCACTAGCATTACTCCATGTATACTCTTTTTGGTAGGGATGAATGTATCGCCAGGCATCTATAACATTAAGTTGGTCACATAAGTATAATATCACTTTAAATCTTGAATTAGAAGGCATTCTTGCGGGTAATCTATCCATTAAGTCGTCAGCTGCATCATTTAAGTCACCACCAATAATTAAGTGAGCATCTTTATATTTCTCTTTGATATTCTTAAGTTTTGCTGTCAATTGGACGGTCATATTTTTTGCTAGAGCATTATTGTTATGACCATAAATGTTGTTCACCACCAGAGTCACGTTGTTTACCTTAAGAACCAAAATAATCCATCTACCTTCTTCAGATAAGTGAGATTCTATAACATCTCCTTTGAATTTATTAAATAGTATAGCTACTCCTGCAGAATTATTAGAGGCATGACTTAAATAAATGAGGTCTCCCCACTGACTTTTCCAGAACTTTCGATCATCATCACACGAGTGTGTCTCTTGTAAAAAAAATAAATTTGCATTAGATCTTCTACAAAACAGAAAAATTGCCTTTCTTTTGGTAATATTGCGTATACCATTGACATTAAGAGAAAGTACTTTAAGGTTAATGAAGTTATTTGTTGCCATGAAAATAAGAAAAAATAAAATAAGTATGATGCCTACAAACAAGAACAAGAACAATCAACAGAAGAAAAGAGCTTTAGGAAACTCTCTACCTTGGAAAAAGTTAGAAATACTCTGAACATTATGAGTATCATGTGCAAAAAATTAACTGTTTTGAGGCCATAACATTACTTGTAATAGGTTGTCTTAGCCAGCTTATCAACAGATCAATTGCCTCCCTTTATCACTGTCTTTAAAGCTGGCTTCTCACGCAGTGAATTTCACCCCATCGATGAAGACAATCGGACCTTGCCATCTGGTTTTCTTTCCATCCTTGCTTGCCTGTTCGACCAAAGGCCATAGTTTGTTCCTGCAGTCTTTCTCGGAGCGGGTTAGGTCCTCGGCGATACGGAGGTTCATCTTCTTCAAGATGTCAGCGTTGCGTGACTCCCTCCATATCTTGACTCTGAAGGTCCGCATGTTGAACTGGATGATGACAGGACGTGGTTTGTTATCATCCCTGGGGCGTCCCACCCTGTGTACTGTGTCAACCAGGGATCCCATCTTATTTTTGTCATCCGGTTCAATCTGGCTCAATATTTTGAGGACTTCTTCATTTTCTTTTTCTGGAAGGTTGATGAGTCGCAGATTCCATCTTCTACTATAACTTTCCCCTTCTTCAATTTTTTCTTTCATTTCGTTCACTTTTTTATCCACAATTTCACTTTATCCTCCGTTTCTTTAGATTGAAATCCTAGCCCTTTCATCACTTCTTTAACCTCTTTGATATCCGCGGTGTTTTGGTTCATTTGCTGCTCAAAGGCAGAAAAACTTTGCTTCAACTCACGTATGGCTTGGAGGATGTCAGAGTTAGAAACCGTGTCCTTCTCGTCCTTGTGGCCGCATAGTTTCTTCGGGTTTGGACTTTTGCTGGGAGTCACAAGAAGAGGTGAACACAAACCAATGAAGCTCTCCTCTGGCTCCATGTCCATCACCAGACTTCTTTTGGTGAACCTTTTTGCGTCTCTCTTTGTCATTTCAGATCACTGGTGCAATGTTGATGTTGATGTTAGCTTCGTAAGCTAGCTCGAAACTTAGTTGTCGCACGTGTCAGAAAGTTAATGTCCGTAGGTCGCAGAGTTTTCAACTTGTCATCAAAACTCTACTATCTTTGTTTGGTCTATATCTAGCCGTTTGACAAACCTTTCAAACAGTTGGCCACGTTAAATTAACATAGATACTCTTCTAATGCTGCAGAGCTTAGCACAGGACATCAGCCATAGTCGCCATCTTGCGCGACCCCGAATGTCTCTGCTGCATTGTCGGACTTTTGTCTTCTACTGCGGTGATGTAATTATTGCTGCCGTTTGCTGCGGCTTTGTGCTGCCTGGTGGCGCTGCTTTGCGGCTGTTGGCTACAGTGGCTTGTACGATGGACTGCCGACACCATACTTTTAACCTGTTTAATGTCCGCATTTTAAGTGAATGTGAAGAGTTAATGCTTATTTTTTGATTATTTTGTTTTCTTCACTTTGCTATTGTTTTAAGTTTGTTTTAAAACTGTTTTTGTTTAGACAATTGTGTTTAGTTTATTTATGTTAACTATCCCTAGCTGTAAGTGGGATATTGTGTATTTTGGGTTAATTATTTCTGTTGTAACTTTATTTTCTTTATCTTTCTCAGTGGCTGCAGGCTGTGGTGGTGCTAGTGACGTGGGTGGTGGTGTCCCTCTGTCTGTGTGCTGTGCCTCCTGGGATTTTGGTGATATCACAGTGTGTGTGACTGCCATGTGTGCCTTCCCCACCAGTAGGCCTCAGCCCCTGATTAGGCTCCCTTTATATAATTTTTGTGGTATAAATATACATTTTGTAAATAAAGCATTTCTTTTGTTTGTAAACTGGGAACCACCTGTCTTGCCTTTTAGAGTAGAACGAACCTGTGATTCTGAATAGAATGACTGTGTGATTCTGGTAACCGATATTATATTTATTTATTTATATATTATATTTCCTTGGGTGCAATTCCCAAGGTGGCATTGTTGGGAAACTGTATTTCACATTGAGAGCCTCCGCCCCACCACAGCTATAATGGATTGTTCATACAGCCCGAAACAGCATGTTTTCCTCTTCCAGCTGTCTGGCATGCGCAGCAGCCAGGCCAGGGTTAGGCACAGTGCCTTTTCCCCTTAATCCAGAGAATGACCCGAAAGGTTTTCTCTGCGTGCTGGATTTATATAACTCAGGAAGTGCTATAAACTGCACCACCTTGAAACTTTTGTGCCCACCAGTGTCACCACAGATTAAACCACCTTGGTTTACCCCGTACACCGGAAATTACACCTGCTTGACATGAAGCAAAGGTACTGTGTCAGTAGGGATGCTGCAAAACCACCACTGATGTAATCAAGAGCGAGAGCCATGTCACTGATGGCGTAGTGAATGATCATAACATGCCTAGAGCTGACGTATGGTGGTTCTGCGGGGGTAAGACACTTAGAGCAAAATTACCAACTGATTGGAAGGGAACCTGCGCCATGGTACAGTTACTAATGCAAACATACAGCTTACCATTTGACACAAAGACATCAGAAAAAGTGACGACACATAGATCACATATCATAAAAAGAAGTACCAAAAGGATCGTTTGATAACAGAGTTTACATAGATGCAATTGGTGTTCCTTGAGGTGTTCCTGACGAGTTTAAGGCCAGAAAGCAGGTTGCTGCAGGGTTTTAATCACTCCTGGCTTGGTGGGTAACGGTTAATAAAAATGTGGACTGGATAAATTGTGTATTATAACTAACAGAGATTTCTGAACTTCCCCAAGGATGCAATTGGAGGCATACATCAACAGTTGCATAAGACTAGCTTAATGGCATGGCAGAATAGGATGGCATTAGATATTTTGTTAGCTGAAAAAGTATGTAAAATGTTTGGAGATGTGTTGTACGTTTATTCCTAACAATACAGCACCTGATAGCAGCATGACTAAGGCGTTGGATGGATTAACTTCCCTATCTGCAGAGTTAGCTGAAAACTCTGGTTACGATGATCCTCTGACAGGATGGCTCCAGGACATTTTAGGAAAATGGGCAGGTTCTATAAAAGCTATGATGTTACCTGTAGCTGTTTAATTGCCATTCTTATCACTTGTGGATGTTGTTGTATCCCCTGTTTGAGAGGACTGTTACAGAGACTCATTGACACCGCTGTGACCAAAACAAATATGCTGCATGAAAGGGTCCCTACCACCAATGACCATCGAGAGGACTATGAGAATACAGCACAAGAATATGTTACATCTGATTCGATAAATGATGATCTATATTGTAACCTTTTTGACGAAGACAAAGACACTAAGAGTTGAGAAAAAAGAAAATGGCTGTTTATGTGTTTATTCTATAATGAAACTACAGAAAATCTAACTGAAGTTGTAGCTTTCTGAATTGGACAATTAGAGCCGTTTAGGAGAAAAATACAGCATTTGTAAATACTGTATATATTGGAAGTGACTCCATCTTTTTTTATTATTATTTTACGTGCAAAGGGATAGCTTAGCAGGCAAGGACAGGTCTGTAGCCAAGTGCGATGGGTTGACCAGCTTGGTGAAGACATTTATGTTTTGTTTTGGGGGGAAACAATATAATCAAAATGCTTTTGAACTTATTTTTATAAAACTTTTTATGTCTTGATAAATGGAGTACCTGTGTGTGGTTGCCGGGGCTGCGGGACCGTGAGAGAGTTTCCCTATCTAGAAGGATAATGGTAAACTAGAATGTTTTGATCTGCTTTTCCCTCTCACACTCCACAAAATTTATTTCATAATTATGCTTGAAATCAGCATAAACAGGAGGGATATGTGATGGAAATTTTGTAAATTTTGTACCCCATGTGTGAATTGAAGTCTTACATAGCTATGGTCAAAGTAACTGTCTGAAGTATGACCTGTGACCTTGATTTATGAGTTGTTTTTCTACCCACATAAGGTATTGATTAACCATTGAATGTTTTCCTCAACTCTGTAAATTTCTTTAAGTGCAGGAAGGAGAGAGAGAGAGAGAGAGAGAGAGAGAGAGAGAGAGAGAGAGAGATAAAAACCAAGCTTTCCTCTTCATAATTTGAGTCTTTCCTTTGTAACAGACCGTGTGTTGCTTTGTGAATGCTCCTCTTGTACAAGATAAAAACTTTGTTTGAATCTTGAGCTGACTCCGATCTCCTTCCTTTATTATTAATTTAAGAAATTATTTTAACACACACACAACATGCACTTGAGTATATTTACACAGAGGCATGGGAGGGGCTTGAGAACACACATGCAGGTTACGGAACATAGGCAGAAAACATATCCATGCACACAGGAGGATGCACACGCACACTCATTTTTTCATGCACGTGCAATGGTGCCACCTATATCCTCTTGAGACCCAGGAAAAAAAAAGTTTTTTATTTACTTTTTTTTTTTTTTTACATAAATTTAGTGTTGGGGTGATCTGTTAGTGGGTGGGATATATTAGGCAGCAAGTGAATATATTGTCCTCAAAGTTGATGTGTTAGAACCAGGAAAAATGGGCAAGCATAAGGATTTGAGCGAGTTTGACTAGGGTCAAATTGTGATTGGCTAGACGACTCATCATACCACAGCACACCTTCAGGGGTCTCGTGGAGTCCATGCCTCGATGGGTCAGGGCTGTTTTGGCAGCAAAAGGGGGACCAACACAATATTAGGCAGGTGGTCATAATGTTTTGCCTGATAGGTGTATGTCTGAATCTCCCTGAATGATTATATTAAGAATCCTCTCTGCCTGTGTTATAGAGCTGTCTACTAAAAAAGAAGTGAAACAAACATAAGTACAAAGTCCTGATGTCCAGCACAGAGGACATTTATAAATGAGCTGTTTTTCAAATGAAAATAAATAAGTTCAGCTCTAAAGACTCACTCAAATATTCCTGAGATGTTTGCTTACTTAAAACAATTAAAAAATAACATTTTTAAATGTTTTTATTATGAATATCATGCTTACCTTTCTATTTTCCATAAAATGTGCTTTCTGGGACGGCAGCCATTTTGAAAATACATACACAAGCAATTTTGTAGGGCCAAACCCCCCACATGTGGTGTCATTTTAAAGCTCAAGTTGTCCACTTTAAGGAACAGCAGGACTTAATAGAGTGACATATATAGTATGAGAGCTGTTAGCAAAAACGTAATGTCCACTAGAGAGGACAAAAATGAATTGCTGGGTCTCACTACTCATGTTTGCCATAATATTTATCAAACTCCAAACATTCTTAGGTAGGAAATTGACTTGAACAACCTTGGTTCAGTGAACTACAGCTTAATCTATTTCACAGTGCAAAAAGACACTTCTCTCCCTGAGAAACGCTCAAAATTGCCATAAGTAAGTTTTGACCAAAAACGAATAAAAGAACAACTGAAACCTTGTTTGCCCATAATATTTGTCCAACTGCAAACATTCCACTCTAGGAAACTTACTTGAAAAAATCGTTTTTTCAGTGAAATACAGCTTAATCTATTTCACAGGGCAAAAAAAACGCTTTTCTCGCTGAGAAATGCTCAAAATTGCCATAAGTGAGTTTTCACCAAAAATTGCAACCATGGTTGCCATAATATTTATCAAACTTCAAACACTTCAACTTGGTTGGAAACCTGCTGGAATAACTCTTTCACTGAACTATAGCTGAATGTAATATACTGTGTAAAAAAAGACACTTATTTGATGATGCTTATTTGATGGTGCCATGCTAGTGGCAGCCTATTGTTGCAACTACTTCGTAGTTAGGGCCCGAGCAGGTTTCTCGTGATTATTATTTATTTTTCTTTGTCCCAAATGATTGCATTTTTCACTGCCTGATCATATCCCAAAACTCACCAAACTTGGAACATAGGTCCCACCTGGTGAAAAATTTGATAATCTATTGTCGTCCTGAATTTCCACCACTAGGTGGCGCTATAATCAAGGAAAATGTGTTTTGGCTTATAACTCCCATACACCTTGTCGCACTTTCAAAAACCTTTTAAAATATTAATCTTTCTACCTTTTCAGCTTTTTCATACATTCATCTGTATGTTCAGCAAGAGAAACTGTTCAGCTATCAAAATGTTCACCTTTTTAAGGTCCTTCATCCTTTCACTTTTCATCTTTCTGCCTTTTCAGCTTTTCCTACATTCAGCTATCAAAATGGTCACTTTTCTGAGCTCTTTTAGCCTATCAGCCTTCAGCCTTTCTGCCTTTTTCAGCCTTTTTAAATATTCAGCTTTCTGCCTTTTCTTCCTTCCAGGAAATGCAATTTTTCTAGTTTGGTTTGCAGGTACATTGCATTTCATCTCGCCTGTGGCAGCACACGCTTGCAACAGCCCACGCTTTCAACACACCACACGCAGCACGCAGCAGGCCACAATTGCTGGACGCCGCGACGGCAGTACTCCCTGACAAGCGTGGACTGCGAAGGCCCGTTCATTGCTGCTTGCAGCTTTAATTTTTATTGTGTTTTAGCTTGTTTCTTCTTTCTGTTTTTTTCATAAATACACATTGCGCTGATATTTCCTTTTAACTTTTTTTCGTTCTTGGGTCTCTCCTGATGACTGGAAGTTTTGATTGCCCTGAGGCTACGGAGGAGACGGCGAGGCTGCAGAGCGGGTGTTAAACGGAGAAGGGGGGGCAGGAAGTTTAAACCCTGCAGCTCTGTAGTTATTATGATTAAGATGGACAAACTGGAAGTGCTTGCCAGGCGGGAGTACAGACAGTCCAGTATTGTGTTTCACAGAAACGTGGCTACAAGAGCAGATACTAGATTCCAACGCCACCTCAGGGACATCTCTGTGAAGAGGTCCACTGCCCTCCCCCACCTGTGCAGGTCAGATCACAACCTCATCCTGCTCTCTTTATCATACAAGCCTGAGGTCCAGCAGCAACCAGTGACAGCGAGGACTGTGAGGAAATAGTCTCCCAGGGCAATGGGATCTGCAGGGTGCCCTGGAAGCCACTGACTGGGATGCCCTGTACAAACCACACGACGAGGACTTTGATGACCTTACTGACTGCATCTCGGAATACATTGGGTTCTGAATGGACAACTCCATCCCCACCAAAGAGGTCCGCTGCTACACCAACAACAAACCCTGGGCTGCCAGCTACCAAAAGGCCCTACTCAATGAGAAAAGGAGGGCCTTTGGGTCAGGAGAATGATTAGAGCTCAAGCGTGTTCAAAGATAACTGAAACACAGCATCAGGGAAAGCAAGAACGACTACAGGAGAAAACTGAAATACAAACTGGAGAATGCCAGCACCAGGGATGTATGATGAGAGATGAGATGAGAGAGGAAAGGTGGAGGAGCAACTGAGGGAAATGAACAATGAGCAAATGAGTCCAACCAGTTTTGCTCTGCCCCAACAGCCACACACCAACCCCCACAGCAGACACTAGCTATCACCACCTCCCTCACCCCACCCCTCACCCCTGCTGTCACTCACCAAAGACCCTGCCACACCCCCCAGGCTGGAGGCCTGTGCCAGTCAGCTCTGCGGAGTTCTCCAGCACCTCTTCAACCTGAGCCTCCACCTGCAGAGAGTGCCAGTGCTTTAGAAAACACACTGCCACGTTACAGTGCACAAAAAAAAAGACGTCCTGTGGTGCTGGATGACTAAAGACCAATTGCACTGACCTCTCGCATCATGACGATCATGGAGAGGCTAATTCTATAACACTTCAGACCCCTAAAGTTCGTTTGTTTGTTGGTTTGTTCGTTCTTTAAACATTCCTTGGAAGGAAACTTGCTTGAAAAGTTATTTTTTTCAGTTAATGTACTTTACTGTGCAAAAAGACGCTTATTTCTCTGAGAGATGCTCAAAATTCCCTTAGGTGAGTTTTGACCAAAAATGACTTGAAACACCATTGAAACCATGTCTATGTTGTTGTAGTTTTATTTGAAAAAAAAAAAAAAAAAAAGAAAAAAAAAATATATATATATATATTTTTTTTTTATTTATTTTTTTTTTTTCAATTGTTTTAAAGTATTTTTTTGGCCTTTATATGGCTTTATTGATAGGATAGCTGAAGATATGACAGGAAACGGGATGAGAGAGAGAGGGGGAGTGACATGCAGCAAAGGGTCCCAGGCTGGGAGTCAAACCCGGGTCCACTGCAGTGAGGACTTAGCCTCTGTACATGGGACGCCCGCTCTACCAACTGAGCTAAATGGCGCCCCGCCTTCTTCTATTTAAATATATTGCTAAAGCACATGTATGAGCATACTGGCTATAAATTAACGATTTTATCAGTACTTTTGCCTGCTCCACCCCCACTTGTTTGTCAATGAAAAGACCAGCGGAGAAGAAATGCTCTGAGAGCTCAAGGCATTCCTGGGTTTGTGTTTTAAATCTGTATCCTGAAGATTTACCACTAGCTGATACTGATGTAATATAAAGGAAAGCGACCAAACCAAAGACTGTGGACAAACATAGCCTTATTTTTGTTTCAGTGTTTCATCAATACACACCTTATAGAAGTGACAGTACCCAGGTCTTTCATTGTTTTATGAAGAGACAGAAGAAATACATGTTGTGCATCTCTGCCATTTTGACCAGAATTACTTCAGCAAATCACAAAGAAACAGGAAATGCATGCTTCAATTCAAAATTCAACCCTATGATGAGTGAGAATGATAATGAATATCAATTGTTGTTTCTTCAGTAACTTTATTTTCACTGTGATTTAAATGTTCATACATCCATTTACAGTTAATAATGCCATCCTGTGGTTTCCATAAAAGAATCCTAACAATTCTAACAAGCCAGTACATTAAACCTCCTTTAGAGATATGGACATCATGAGTCAAGACTCCTCCCATTAAATGAACTATAAGAAACTACAAGGATTAGAAATACAATAGCATTTCAGACACAGCTGTGCGTTAAAGGTCTCACATACGTCCATGATGGGACAGTAGCTGCAGGCCTGCTGGTGGGCCCTTTAAGGTTCAACACATTTCTGTGCAATTATGTTAAATCCAATGATTCCCAAGAGGAAAGAGCATTTGATTAATAAAGGATACCCCAGTCATTTCTGATGAAGACAGAGCAGGCTAATAACTTAATTTAGAAGTTCAGGTTTGACTCTGTTATAGATGCTGTCTGATTCAATGGCTTCACTAACGGGTTCAACTTTACTTGCATTTTCGCTTTAGCATTATGAGTGCAAATGTGGGTGATGAAGGTTTGTAGGCCTGTTATTTGAAGATCACTATTTATTCATCTTGTTATCATGAGCTGATTTTTGTGACCACACCACTGGCTGTCTTATAGTCTCCACATAGAGGACATATCCATTCCTTCATTTTGCAGCACTTATGGCGGTTTGGAAGAAGAACTTGTGGTCCTTCTTCCAAACCTCTTCTTTCAGCATCTCAAAGCAGTGCAAGTACAGATGAGATATAAAAATGTCTCTAGTAGCTTGGAGCCAGGGGACATCCAAAATCTCCTTAACAACTTCAAGTTCCTCGTCTCAGCCCACATGGTTTATTCTTTCAGTCTTTACCAAAGTCTAAAAACATAGGCAAGCAATGGTCATCTAACTTCTATACATTTCAAATGATCATACATATCTATATGCAACTTACCAAGAAGCAACATATAAGCAATTTATGATCCTTACTGATAACCCAGTTTATACTTTTACCTCTGCCATGTTGGGGTGGTTTGATTGCTAAAAAACTACTGAACAAATTTCCACCAAATTTGGATGGAGGATGGGTCTCAGCTCAGTCACTTTTGGTGTGGAGCCAAATAAATGGACAGATCCAGGAAACATCTCTATTTGTTCTAATTTATCAGGAATAATGCATGGTTGTTGATAAAAAAAAATCAGGTGAATAAAGTTGGTTAGTATCTGAAGGAGTACAATTTGACATGGATCCTTGATCTGGTGATCTTAAATCATGGTTAAGCAATTATGGGTGGTTTAAATTTTAGAGTGATGGAGGACTATCAAGTTTGATATTGGATTAAGTTTGAATGAATGAAACGGGACTGTTTGGCCTTGGCAGAGGTATGCACTCTACTGAGAGCCACTGCAGCATTGTGTATATTTTGGATTTGTGGATTTTAGTGAATGATATATAGAAATTCAGACTTTTTTTCAGACTTAAATTCAGAATTTTCAGATTTCTGTCTGGATGCTGTCTCCCAACTTTATGGAAGTACTAAATCAATGGAGTACTTCTTAACATTTAAATCTCCAGATAACAGGTCTCATATATATATATATATATATATATATATATATATATATATATATATATATATATATATATATATATATATATATATATATATATGAATGGACATGGAATGGTTTTACAAACAGACAACAACAACAACAACAACAAAATCTTTTTTTCAACAGTATCAGTTTCAGGCAAGAGAGGTTAAAAGGCAAAATAATACTAGTAGTTACAGTAGTTGCCTTTAGTCTAATGAACAAACAAGAGCATACATTATTAGTGAAGTGATTACATCCTACTGTAATAGTGACCAACATTTTTGCTTGCCCCAAGCTGACTCTATTTATATTAGTGGTCTTAGTATTTAGAGAATAAATCAACATTACCAATAACACTGATCCATATAATACCAACACATACCTCTGCTGTGTTCATGTCATGCCAGAAATAAAAGAACAGGACGGCAACTTGTTGTTCACATGTTTGGACATTACGTTTATTTTTACCAATTCTTATTATCTGTGTGATCATGGATGGCTGCCATCAGCACATTTGTATGACTTTGTCACCTGAGTTGAAACATGTGAGTGGGAGTTAATTTGCTCCTTATTTTAATGAGCACCAGGAGGCTACGGTATCATCTTTTCCAGTTGTTTACACTCTAACATGACATGACATGGCAGCACAGGGAGCAGAGTGCGCTTTAGATCAGGGCTCCGTGGTCTCAATCTCTATTGGCTCCACCTGGGGTTCAGTGGGTGGAGTGGAGATGTCCTCAACCTGCTCCAAATCTGGTTCAGTCACAACTACAGCCACCTGCTGATACACAGAGAGCAGTAAAGTGTTAACATGGCTTGCAAAATGATATCAGCATATAAAAAATATATAAAATGTAAAGGTGTTGTCACACTTGTCCTGAATGGTTTGATTGAAAGAGAAGAAGAATTTGTGCATAAATTAACGTTCCTGACTGTCGTTTCATAAAATACATCATCAAATGTCCCACAGTTTATTTATTAAGCTCTTCCATGTATTAGTCTGTTCACCCCGCTACCATCTGACAAAAGATTTTTCAAAGCTTTATTTAACTTTTCAAAAATACTTTCAAAGGGAACATAAATCGCACTTGTTTTTAAAACTATAATTATATTGATTAGATCAGACATTTTTTGGGGGACATTTTTATTGTATACCAAAACTTTATCCTTATCAAAGGGTGTGATGCTGTCTTTTATACTTTTAACCAGTCATACATGGATTGCCAAAACTGGGTCACTACCGGACATGAATAAAAAAGGTAGTTTCACTATCTGATTGACAGAAGCCACATGGCTCCACCTCAAAACCAAATCTTCTTTTTAATGTGTCTGCAGCTGGATAATTATGGAGTAAAATAGCTATCAAAAAGATGTGTGCATGATTCTAACCATTCGTATTCGTAATGTTAAACATTTGTATGTCAAATCAAATTGTTGTACACAAAATTCTGCTGTCATACACGTGATTCTGAGAAATTGTTCGGGTTAGGATTGTTTTTATGTGAGTATGAATCTAAAATCTGTGAGTGTTAAGTCTTGTGAGTACAACTCTAATTTTTACGACTACGAAGTCTTCCCTGTGAACACGAATTCAAGTTTGTGGGTACGAGTAGAAAAGTGTTTAAAAGACGTCACGTAGGTCACAGGGAAAAGCAATCGAACCGCGATTCCTCCAAACGCGCATGCGCCAAAGGTAAGGATGGCTGACAGCAGTGGACCGGGTAGCTGCCCGCTCAGGTGGAGCATCACAGGTAAAGTCACCAACTCGTATATTCAATATTTATTTAATAAAATTGTACTATTTTAAATAATATACAGTTCATGGACTTACAGACTTACTGCTTTAGCTTGCAAGCTAACAATATGCCGGTGACGCTAAGTTAGTGCTATTTTGTCGATTTATTAATTGTGTTATTTGGCGTATAAATTCATCCATCGTATAAGTCCGATCTCTTTTCTTCTTTGCTAATCCTCCTCTCGGCCATGTGCATTTGTTTACAACAGCGGGAAATCAATCAGTGGATCGATGGATTATCATACACACATTATAACGTGTATATTTGCGTAGTCTTATCTGTCATAAACAAGAGATTACGGGTTACCGGGCGCGTTTGTGTCGCGGTGCCGCAGAGACGAGAGCTGGGACACCAGGTCAGTCTCCATTTTCCATGTAACAAGTTACAAGTCATTTATTTAACCAGCACTATTACTCTGAAACTGTTTTATTCAACTGTATTCTCTCCCCTTATTCACCACTGTCCCTATTCTTACTCTGCTTTTTAGGGCCCAGGAAACAGATGAGAAAGAGGATGTCCCTTTCACAAAGGAACCTTTGTTTTTTGTTTTGTATTTTTTTTAAAAAAAAATTTTGGATTGCTTTTTTGTAAATAGTTGTAGAATTTTCATCCCCCCTAACTTAAAATACTTGTATTTATTATTATTCCCCCTTCTAAACTTTTGTTGTTCTCACAATCTCTCTCTCTCTCTCTCTCTCTCTCTCTCTCTCTCTCTCTCTCTCTCTCTCTCTCTCTCACACACACACACACACACACACACACACACACACACACACACACACAAACATTCTTGTTGTCTGTCATTGTTTAATAAAAAATACTTTATTTGAAATCCTTCATTTGTATCAGCCATCCTTACAATGATGTCTCAATAGCTGTAACAGGAGTTACAAGTGTTTCGTTATAATAGAATAGAATATAATTACTTTATTGATCCCAGACTGGGAAATTATTTTGTCACAGCAGTTGTCACACACTTACCTATAGGCCCAAACATACAAGCATAAATTAGTTTTTATTCTGTAATAGTTTTGATAATATGTGTACGGCTAAATGTTAAAATTATATTCTTAGTCTTAACATGATCATGTTTCACGTTATGGTCCTGGGGGTGGCCACTTCAGAAGAAGTGAGCCAGCTGCTGGGTGAATGCTGAACGGACCATAGCAAACCTCTTAGTGCTACCACGAAGGTAAGCTAATGGCTGAATCGGAATTTGTAAGCAAACTCATGGGAATCAATAATACAGCCAGTCGCGCTAAAATGAAAATCATGAGACGTCTGTCATCAGATGAATGATATGGAAAAGAAAAGTTAAACATGACCACTAAACTTTTACACTTGGCTTTGGCGCACGCGCGTTTGGAGGAATCGCGGTTCGATTGCTTTTTCCTGTGACCTACGTGACGTCTTTTCAGCACTTTTCTACTCGTACCCACAAACTTGAATTCGTGTTCACAGGGAAGACTTTGTAGTCGTAAAAATTAGAGTTGTACTCACAAGACTTTACACTCACAGATTTTAGATACATACTCACATAAAAACAATCCTAACTCGAACAATTTCTCAGACTCACGTGTATGACAGCAGAATTTTTTGTTCAACAATTTGATTTGACATACAAATGTTTCACGATTACGAATTCGAATGGTTAGAATCATGCACACATCTTTTTGATAGCTATCTTACTCCATAGTTAATAACCATTGATGATTTTAAATTGTAATTCTTTTGCTTTTGGGGAGATTGGCCATTTCATATATATCTAACATGCTTGTTTGAGATTTTTGAGTTGCTCTCGCTTGATTTAATGTTTAAAGCTCTTGCAAGATCATGAAAAAGACTTTAGGCTTATTCCGTATGACTTTACTGTATTCTCTATAAGAGCACTATAACAAACTTTTCTTTGAAGGAATCAAGTTTCATGTGTACCTTTAACAGAAACAAATAAAACAGACATTGTACTTTCAAAAGTCCTTGAATGTGCTTTCTGTATTAACTGAGCGCAGGAATGAGCATGTTGTCCTAAGATATTAGTTCAAATGCATCAACTTATTAGTGCTAGTTAACTCTCTTAACTCTCTCTTTTTTTCTCCTTTCTTGTTTTCTTTACCTCTGATAAGGTTATTTCTGAAGGTGCACAAAAAAACATTTTTCACCTCTTTATCCAACACAATCACTGTCTCAAATGTCTTTTCTTCTTCTTCCTAAGGTCTAACAGTTTTACCTGAGTTCTGTGTTGCCTTGAAAGAAAAGGCAATTTGACTTTTATCATGTCCACTTATTAAAGCTCAATTCTCCGTCCATCGATTACCGCATATCCCTCTTTTAGGAATTTTTATGTGGAATAAAAAACGTATTTTCCATAAGTAGTCCAATATATATATACTGCTGGACCTAGTACTTCCTAGACTACCTGCATACATAATATGAAGTACTTTTACTGTGTACTTTTCGAGTAATACTTTGCCAAACTCCTTAACAGAGGACAAGATTAAGTATATTTCGCCCAACTTTGATGTGGAATAAAAAACTTATTTTCCACAAGTAGTCCAAAATTCATGTACTACTGAACTAAGTACTTACTTGCAGGCATAATATGAAGTACTTTTACTGTGTACTTTTCGAGTAATCCTGTATCAAAATCATTAACAGAGAAAAAGAATAAGGATATTTTGCCCAACTTTGATGTGGAATCAAAAACGTATTTTCCATAAGTAGTCCAAGATATATATACTGCTGGACTACTGGACTAGACTACCTGCATACATAATATTAAGTACTTTCACTGTGTACTTTTCGAGTAATCCTGTGTCAAAATCCTTAAAGTGATATTCCGGTGTAAATTTAATCCATGGTCTAACATACTGTGACACCGAGTAAGACTCCCCCTCGAGAGATCCAAGTTTCTCCACCGCTAGCTTAGCTAGTTGTAGCAACTTCAGAAAAGACTGCACGATAACAATACACTGCAGCTTATGCCTCCACTAAGAAACCGCCATCAAAAAGCCACTCATAGCCACAAACAATGCTCAGAACAGCATCAAACTTCAGCAACAGTACATGTACAGTCCCAGCACATACTACAAAGCCTCAAACATCTGCTAGCTTTGCCGGATTTCTATTGAAAAGACAGCACAACTCACCACTCTCCTCCAGCAGCCTGCTCGCTGTGGGGAAGCCTTGACGAGTCGATTACCGACTTGTCAGGTACCTCCGTATCTCTAGGCATTAGCGCAACTGGGCCTCACACTGGCCCTTATTTATCAAACGAGCATACGACAGAAAACTGGGTGTACGGTCATTTCCACGCAAAGTTCGGCATTAATCAATTTGGACGTGAGCGGAGGCTACGATCAAATCTCACGTCAGGTCTCAACTCGTGTACGCAAGTTTTCAAGTCAGTGTTGATTTGCGGTGCAGCATAGTAAATCTGGCGGAGTCCGACAGTAGCCTACTAGTTTCAAATAGTTTGCAATTAACGGGGTTAACAGTTTATTGCTGTAACATTAATTTCTCTTTCATTTTGAGAATTTTTTTGAGGCAGGTGACATAATTACAAGCAATACATGCAATGATTCATGTGCTCGGTGACAAAGGTTATCCCCTCCAGGAATACCTGGTAACTCCTCTGGCAAACCCTGCAACAGAGCAGGAGCGCAGATTCAACCATGCGCATTTACGCACACGGGCCACGTTGGAGCGCTGCATCGGGTTGCTTAAGGGCAGATGGCTCTGTCTAGGATCCGCGGGGGGAACCCTATTGTACACGTCAGAGAAAGTCTGCAACATCATTTTAGCCTGAGGGGTTCTGCACAATACTGCGCAAAACAGGGAGCCATTTGATGTCCCGGTGCAGCCAGATGAACCTCTGCCCAGAGAGCCTGGCCAGCAGAGCCCCAGCTGGAGGCTGCACGAAGGAGACAGGACCTCGTTCATCGAAACAGACAATGCACAACGTTTAGTCAACATTTTATTCATGTGATGCACCTTTCAGGTTTTCGTTTCTCTTTTAATGTGTTGTTTATTGCTGTAAGTGAGCGATTTATCTCCGCCATTGACCGACACATTTCGGTTTGTTGTCAGAATCCAAGGTCGTGGTGGTGTGCCTGCACGGGCAGCGGAGGACATGCGCCCGCATGCACAGCTCGTATTTGACTGGCTCTGTGGGACTGACTCCAGACCGGTTTCTTCAGCCGCAGCCTGAACAACGCCACTCGTGCCTGGCTCCGAATGATCTGAAACATCATTTAAATAAAGAAATAAACTCTGACTGCAACCGTAAAATAACCCTTATTTATTTAAATATAGGCTAAACCCAAAATGCTTCAAGCATTCAGGTCGGAGAAGTTCCTCTTCTTGGACGTATTACGCATCTCCATGTCGTAAACTCTAGGGGCGAGCCCTCTAAACTGAGAATATTTAAGGGCATGGTATTTAAATGACGATTGTTTTCAGCCGCCGCATTTATCAACGCCCGATCATTCTTACGCTGTGATCGGTGAGATACGAACGTTTCATGAATCACACGTGAACCCTGTCGTAAGATGATTTCTGCGCTCGGATCTGAGCTGGTTTCTACATTAGATTGATAAATGAGGGCCACTGTATTTCGCCACTAGCAGAGGTGATCCGTATCCTCCATATTAGCGTAGAGATACAGAGGTTCTATGGTTGAGAAAATGTAGTGCCAATAGAACGGGCACCTTAAAATCCACTAAGTTCCACTTTGCTCAGTATTTAATCTTATTCTTGGAACTGCTAAGCATTTATTGTATATAGTGTATAGTGTTTGCATCTTGTTTGTATATTGTGTATTGTACTGTTTTTAATATCAATATTTGCCCTTTCCTCTTGATTGTATTTATGACTGTATTTGTACCGCTGCTATGATGACCTTATTCCCCCTCGGGGATAAATAAAGTTGTCTGTCTGTCTGTCTGTCTGTCTGTCTGTCTGTCTATCTATCTATTAGGGGTGTCGCGATTCTCCAAATCCTCGATTCGATTACATTTTCGATTCTAAGGTCACGGTTCGATTCGATTCTCAATTTTTACATTTTTTTTTTTTAAAGCATAGGTTGCTATGCCATTTTAGACTAGACTTTTATGCAATATAATATCTGACCTTTGTTCGCAATGAACCACACTGCATTGTCAAATTTAAAACATTTATTAATAACATAATGTAACACTAAATTATATATTAAGTCAATTTGAAACTTAAAATCATCTGCCCTAGTTTCTTTTGTAACTGCAGTCTTCTTCACAGAAGATGACATTCAAGTTCACAACAAAACAAAACAAAAAATAAAACCAGAGTCCATAGTCTTCTCTGAACAATTTAGTTGTACATATACCACACAGATAATTGTTGTAAGAGTGGCGTAGCTCCTTTCAGGAATACGGCGGCGTGTGAGGTGTGTGTGCGTAAGGTGCGTAAGGTGTAAATGGGCGAGCGACAGTGAGGGCGCGTGCGCACAGTGAATGAATGAGAGAGAAAGGAGTAGCGAAAGGAGTCGCAGTACTAGCGACATCAACAAAGTGTACAATATAGGCTGCAGTTTGGCTGTGAATAAAGGCGACAGCTCCTCAAGATACAGCAAAGCTCCATGGTAGTATTTCCCGACCAGCTTAACACGTGAAAGGGGGTTCACCCCGAAGGGAAACAGGAGGAAATCATCTCCCCTGTGCTTCCCGACCACGGTCCGGGAGCCGAACAGGAATGGTGTAACACCATGCTATCGTTTGACTGGCTGTAGCTAACAGCTACTGGCTTAGCTAGTAGCTAAGTTAGAGGAGGTTGACTCGCAGCACTTCAACACGTGTGTTTTTTCTCCGTCTGACAAGCCGACCGGACGTGACATGGGGGCGAGGCAGCATCGACGATTCTTTTTTTTAATTCGAAGTTAGAGATCGTGACTTAATTTCGGTCGATTTCGAATTAAAATCGAGATCGTGACACCCTTACTAACTATCTATCTATCTATCTATCTATCTATCTATCTATCTATCTATCTATCTATCTGCTATTTCAGTCTGGCAGCGCACAGGCTCAAGATGTTAAATGTGTACATGGCGCCATGGGTATACCATCAAGTCATTCTTATTCCTCCAAATCTGACAGTCAGCAAAATATCAAATGAAACAACCAAAGAAATAACTTTAGACTCACTCAGTTCAGTGGGGAGAGAAGTAGCACCTACCTAAAAACAGGGTCCTAACAGTGACTGTGTTTATGGTACCTGAGATGGTTCAGCTGCAACTGCCTGCACAGCTGGAACAGGTGGGGGGCGGGTCTGTGGATAGACAGGTCTCTGGCTGGGAGCCTGCAGGACACACACACACGCACACACACACACACATACACACACACACACACACACACACAGCAACAGCTCTTAAGTAAGTAATAGTTTCATCTCAGCCTCCTACTAAACCACTGAACTACTGACAACGAGGGACTGACCTTTCATGGCTCAGTTCAATTTGTATTCCTTTACTTTCTGTTTAACAATATTTATACAATGAGGTGATTCAAGTTGATTAAGTTAGCACAAAGACCTAAGGAGAGCTGGGAGCTGCTTAGTACAACCACCGTCAGATCTGTAAGCTACTGAACAACTCCACTGCAGCTATGGGACCTGATTTCAATTCTAAATTGAAAATTGATTAAAAAGAGCATTCACTATCAATTATCAAAATCAAAAGCTGGATCACTAATTTCCCCCCCAGCCTACTTGAAGAAAAAACACTTGCACATTTGTGTGTGTGCTTCTTCAAACACATGCAGCAAAATGTGACCAGGATTGTTTTGTTTATTTTACATCTTTTGATATCTGACTTAAATTGCTGAGTTTTTAACTTTAGCCCAGTTCATCACCTCAGCTGCTACATAGCTGCAACATAATCCTTGAGCGCAACTGCACAGTAGGTGCTTGTTTTTGCCACTGTTGGGCTGAGATTGTTACTCTCAGTATCTGATAGAGGTGTATGAATCGTGACTCATCCGGATCTTTAACCCGGGTCTTTAAAATAGCCTGTGAGTCACGAATCTCTAGTATCATTAACTCGAATCACTTGAGTCCTACTTAAATCAAATCATAATTGATAAATAGCGTCACGCAGAGCCATATACATAGTAAGCTCGTAGCCCACTAGCCTGTGAGCCGATGCCGGAAACACTCGTCGTCATAGCTCGCAAGCCTCAATGCCGGAAAAACACAGGCGGCTCGTTGTAGCCGTGATGCCGGAAACGCACGTAGCTTGTGAGCCTGCACCGGAAACACAGCAGCAGACTCAGGATAGCGCAAACAGCCGACTAGGTTCTGAATGAGTAGCAGACTCTCTGGGTTAGACTTAGTTAGACTTAGTCAGCGTGAAAAGCACATCCCTGTCATACAACAACAGAAGCCATTCTTCCACTTCTGAAATAACATTCACAATGTTCTGCAGGTAGCCGAGGCTACTGTAGGTTTGGTGTAGATGTAGGTCGATCGATCTTTTCAAAATAAAATAATGTATATATAAATATTATATATAAATATTAAGTAGTATATTGTAATTAGGCTATTATTATCTTTCTTTTGCACCTTATCCATTCATACCGTTCCTACCTCAGTACTCTGTTATATTATTCATTTTTTTAATCTTATCTTATTTTGTTTTATTTTATCTTATTTTAGTATCTCTTTTATTTTTCCAATCATGTATATAGTATTTTATTGCATTGTGTTTTTATTGTTCTTGTTGTGTTTTTATTGCTCTTGTATTTGAATGTAACCAGCTGTTACAGTACTGTTACCGCTTGAGCTGAAATTCCCGTGAGCTGGAATGAGCCAGAAACTTGAAACTTGGCCCAAAGATTGGAAATGATGTGCATCAGCTTTTATTAAAATATGAGCCCAGTTGGCCAGATGGTGGCGCTGTAATTAAGGCTTGAAAATGCGTTTTTCAGAAGGCCACGCCCCTCACACCGTAAGTCTGATTGACTTGAAATTAGACACACAGGTCCATCTGTGCTCTACAAAAAAAAAAAGCCTCTTGGACCATTAAGCACCGCCTACTTAGATGTTTTGCTAATTTGCATAATGTGAAAAACAGTAAAGTGAAATAAACTTTTATAACATTGACTCTATCAACACCAAATTTGGTACACAGCCTCGGGGGATGACATGACAAATTTCTATTTCAATTTAGCCAGATTGGTCGAAAAACATGGCCGCTACGGACCAATGAATCTTCGCAATGGGTGGAGCTTAGAAATGATATAACTCCCGCACCCTTGCCCTACCATCACCAAACTTGGTGGGTAGGTTCACAACCGGACTGGGAAGCTGACTACCAAAGCATTTTGAGCTCAACCTATAGGGGGCGCTATAAATGCTACACATGCGTATCTCAAAGACCATTGGATGGAATTTCACCAAATTTGGTATGGTGAAATGGCAGTGCCATGTAGATGCGTGAAAGTGGGCGTGGCCTATTCGTCATTATTGATTTTTGATCAGCTGGAAGGACCTAGGGACATGAAACTTGGTACACCCACTATAAACGACATCAAAATGCTGCTCAAAAAATTTGAACCCAATCGGCCAAATGGGGGCGCTATAACAAAGAGCGTTAACTCCAAACGGCTCTCCCCGCCACACCACAAGTGCTATTGATTTGAAATTTTACACACACGTCCTCCTGACAGATCTCTACAAAAAAGCCTCCTGCACCACGAACGCCGCTATTACAGATTTTTTACTAATTTGCATAATGTTAAAAACAGTAAAATCAATAAACTTTTGAAGTATTTGTGCTATCAACGCCAAACTTGGTATGAGGCATCGGGGGACCGAGCCAGTCATTTTTATTATCAATGAGCACGAGCGGACGAAAAACATGGCCGCCATCAAGCAAAATATCCTCGCAACGGGCGGGGCTTAGCGAATATCGGCTCCAAAACATTAACCGTTTTTCCGATCGTCACGAAACTCGGTGCATATCTTCCTAAGGAGACTATGAATGAGCCCACCAAAGAATTTCTGTAACCGATGTGTAACCGATCACCTGGTTTGGAGAAACCTGCGGCTTGTAATGGGTGTGTATTGCATGGGGCCTTCTTGGACATAGCGGGTGATGTGGTTGGCTACAGTGGGTGAGTGGGTGATGTCGTTGGCTGCGGCGGGTGAGGGTCAGGGTGGCTCTACTTTCGTCTAAGGGAAACACTGTAGAAAACTCTGCTGTCATAGTAATGCCAGAAACATAGCAGATTCAAAAACAGCAGATCCAAAAGAGTGAATGCGTGTCTATAACAAGTGAATCCACAGAACTTCCTACTACGTTAGTGGTTAAGAGACAATGGGCTAGGACTGACTTTCCATGGTGATTAGGCAATACTTACTCAAGTGACTCAACTGACTCGCACAACCCGGTTCAATTTAGTGAGTGACTCATATTGACTCGAATCCTTAAATGGAACCGTATTTACCAGCTCTAGTGTCTGACAACATTAAGGAAAAAACTCCAAAGGAGATCGACTTACTTGTTAAAGAGTATGATCTCTTTTGTTTAACCAGAAACAGATGTTACTTAGCCCTCCTCAAAGCCAACAGACTCCATTGATAAAAACAGCAATTTCATCATTATAAAGCACTTCATTCAAACTTAACAAAACAATCTTATTTAGTATTTCTACTGTTCCAAAAAAACACCAATGGTGGTTGTTTAAAATAAACCCTTCATTCACCAAGTTAGATGAGAAAACTTTGGGAGTGGAGCAAAGGCCACAGGGAAACATTGTATAAAGCCATTATAATTAATAATGATTTTGAAGATGTTATTTTGAGGTAAGAACTTACTAATGCTGCTGTAAGCGAGGAAAAGTGGAACCACCTACTTATTACCCATCTCACCTCGCAGGTTATCCACTTGAACCAGTTGTCACCACCCTATGTGATGTTTCTACCCTATATGTGTCACCTGCCTCGTCCCCTTTAACCACTTTATCTGAGAACCTCATTTAATCATCACCTTTATCCTGTGACCTATTATCAAGATGTTGCTAAGTTACTGTTGTATTTTAATGATATAGTATTTTTAACAGAGGCGATTCACCACACGTTACTTACTACTCACCCTCCATCTTACCTAACAACCTATGACTTATTACTACTTATTTAGCCTACCATGCATCTACAGTAAGCTAGTTATTGAATATACCGTAATCACTTCACACCAATTGGGCCAAATAACATGTGCTGAACTATCCTGTTCACCACTATTAAATGTCATCACTTTACCATGGCACTATTCAGGTACTTTTTAAGGTGAGAGTATATCAAAGCTGTGTCTGTGTGGCTCAGTCTTTCTGTCCCATAGAGGTCAAATATCACTTGATGAAAGCTACCAAAACTCACCTGGGTGCCACCTGCAGCTAGAACACTGAGTCCGAACAGCATGGCAGTGATACAGATCAACAACTCCAGCACCAGGAAAATCACCAGTGTCCCTAGGATCCCATCAATCAACAGCTAGACAGAGAAACCCATGAACAGATATGTGAGGAAACAGCAACAATTCTTGTGACACTGGTGATCTCATTAAAAAACAGAAAGTTTCAGGGCATCTATCAGTTAAAGACATTTCTGTCATCTACATATACTCAACAAGTCAAGTGCATTACCTATCTGAGCAAAGTATTTGTTGTAACAGTAGTCAGTCACTTACTTTACACTTTTGCTCGATCAGCCCAGTGCATTTCCTGAAACAATGTTGCTGCAGTGGACAGTAAAGACAAAGAATCATGGAGTCTGCCTGTACATAACAGTATGTGTCAACTATGAATTCATGGACGTTTACTAATGGAAATGTGCAGTCAAACATCAGTGAAGGCTCTGGGTATGCTACATGTGCGTGAAAGAAAATGTATACAGACCGACAGATTACAGATCTGTTTTTAAATCTGTTTTTTTCATGTCCTCAATAGATTTATAATGCATGTAAAACATTTATTATGAGCTCAGCTCATTAGTCATGTTGATTTTTTCTCTAGAAATGCTCTATAATCTTACATCTGTACTGCAGGTCCTTTATTTCAACAGCAGTCAGACTATTCTGCACTAATGTCATATACATAGATGTAACACTGCTGCTGTCTCTGTCTCTCTCTCTGTCACCATAACCTCATATTTGCAGTGTGCAACTATGCTTTACAATTCATGCTTGCTTATTGTGCAATCTAATGTCTCTATGCAATTACATTTATTCATTTGTTTGTATATTACCGCACACCATGTGTGTATTACAATTATGGGTGCAATTATCCTTCTTGGTCATACTTGTATGTGGAAAGTGAATAGTGTATATAGTCTTTATTTTTATTTAGCAGTACTACTTTATGTTATTTTTCTATCATTGTATTTTGTCCTGCATGACTTACATATTACATATTCATATATACTGAGTATTATTATCTTAGTCTGCAGCTTTCCTCAGCTTTACAGTCCTTATTCTGTGTTTCAGCTCATTGTTTAGCTGTCTGACCCACACAGCATCAGTGTTTTTGTTCATACTCTCACTTAGGCCTGCACGATTAATCGTATTTTCATCGTCATCGCGATGTGAACGTGCGCGATAAACCCATCGCAAAAGCTGGTCTGAAGTGCGATAAGTTTTGTTTACATCCGCCATGCTTTCACACTCAGCGTGCTGACATTTGGCCAATCAGATGCGGCCCTTGACACATGGGCAATGCATGCACACCGTTTAGCCAATCAGATGACGCCCAGCTCTGCTCACGTTCCTGCGTGAAAATTAGGCTAGTAGCCAGAGTAAACAGGATGGCGGAGTCAGGAGAGCAGACCGTTGAAAGTGCCGACGAAACGCTTGTGGCAAAAAGAAATAGCAGCTCCGCGATTTGGAGATACTTTGGACTTAAGCCAGAAGACAATTTACAGACCCAGATACTGTGTAGGACCTGCAGAACAGTTGTAGCAACGTCCAAAGGTAACACCACCAACCTCCGTCACCACCTGCTGCACCGCCATAAAGAGCTGCATGAGCAATTTAAGGCCAGTCAGTCTAGAGCGCAAACGTCGAGCAGCAGTCAAGTAACGCGACCATCACTGCAGCAACAGTAACGTGTAAATTAATGTTATAAGTATTTATACGTAAGTTATGTATTTTTTTATTTAATTGTCATCAGCTATTAGTGTTTAAGAGTACCTCAAAGCAGGGAATCTATTAATGCAGAAAAATCTGAAAGACACAGGAACTGTATGCAAACTTAAATATTTTCTTATTTATCGCAAGTCATATCGTCATCGCAATATTGAAGGGTGACATCGCACATCGCACATTTTGCTCATATCGTGCAGGCCTACTCTCACTCTTATAATGCTGTTTTTGGCTGCAGCAGGCCACTGTTTTCAGAGAAAAACCTCTAAATATCCACTGTGCACTCCATGCCCAGCAACAAACCTATATCCAGGTATTAATCTATTAAAGAAATGCCCAGCTATTTATTAACTGGAAAATAGCAGAATATTATTATTAAATAATATTGGGGTAATTGGGCAATACATTTTGAGGTAATTATGTGGTGATGTGGGGGTAATTTCAAATAAAGTCCAAAATGTGTTTCTCAGTAATTATCACCTACTTACAATGACATTTCTGGACCTGTCAAGTGAAGTGCTACCACAAAAGGTTTTACTTAAACAAACTTCAACAGTCTAATCTCAGAGGGTTTCTTTTGTTTGGAATATATTTCTGTCCTGCAAACATTGTTTCAGTCTTGCACCAGGAAAGACTCATATCTTCCAAAAACCAACGACTCAGAAAACAAATCCAAACAAACTAATCACTTTTAGCCTAAGATTGAATTTTCAATATCATGATGCTATTAAGGCCAGTTAGTTCTAGTTTTTGTGCAATTCACTGATGTGCTGTGGATGTTAGGCCTCCATGACTGGACTAGTTTGTTTTGTTCCACATAAAACCTTAAAACTATCTATCTAATTTCATATAGTGCTCTAGCCTCCATAGGTTTTAAAGACAATACCACGGCATGTAACTCCAGTCTGCGGCAGTGTTCACAGTGGTAAGAGTCCTGGCGGTAGGGGAGGTGTTTGGACATCAAACCCAGGGCGGCAGTGGCAAATGCAGCACTGATGAGATGCAGCACCAGGACACATTTAACCTGCAGAAAACAACAGCTGCTCATGTATAGTCATTACACACAAACAAATACATTCATACAATGGGGAAGAGGTGTTGGTTTCTGTCACTGTTATCATGTTTATCTATAGATTTTCACACTTGAGATTCAGGAGTTTCCAGACAAACTTATATCATATACCTCCAGCTGACAACACAAATCTGAGGAGGAACTACAGCTAATAAGGTAAAATGTATCCTTGGCCATTCACATTTAAAATCACTGTCCTTTCCGGTCAATAGTGGCATTCCTCTGGGCTCACCTCTTGGCTATATCTTTAGGAAATTTGAGACTTAATTTCCACTGCTAGGCAGATTACACCTAGTTCTACCGACCCACCTCCCTTTCTGGTTGCTTCCTCAAAATCAAATTATGGTTCTCTTGCAACTCTCTCACATTTAGCAATGATGTAACTGATTGGCACTGAATCCACCACTGAATATTGACAACTCCAGAGTACTTCCTTAGACTCAAGTGAAGAGTTTGGTTGTGCAGCCCATATCATTACCAGACCTCCCTCCACAGATGATATCACTTCAGTTCTTTTGCAGTTCCATTGGCTCCCTGCCCGGTTAAATATCGCATTGACTTTAAGATATAACCTCACCTTTAATGTCCATCATAACCTAGCTTCAATCTGTTCCTTTTTTTAACTAACTCCTTAATGTATACAGTACACACCCTCCAACATTCTCAGATCCTCTTCTGCCATCCAACTCACTACACCATCTGCCTGCCCACTTGACTACCATGGGCTCTAAAGATTTCAGATGCTCAGCCCCACGCCCATAAGGCATTTGCAACATTGCCTCGCTTTCATTCTTCAAATCCGATCTCAAAACATACCTTTCCAAACTGCCAGAAATGATTCTGACTATACTGGCTACATGCACACTGAGTTTTGTATTAATGATTTTTATATCTAGTTACTATGTTAGATTTTATTGTATACTACTCGTCTGATTTTATTGATGTTTGATACATTGCTGTTTATGCTTTGTCTTGCAAGGTGTCCTTGAGTGCTCTGACAGGTGCTTATAAATAAAATATATTATTATCATGAATATTATTATTAATAATCATAATAATATAACAATTGTCTTAGAAGAAGAGTAGCCAGAATATTCTTAACACATGGGTCTAATATATTATTCCCTTCATTAAACGTTAAATTTGATTTGTTTTCCCCAAATAACAAGATAATTTCCTTGGGATCTAGAGAAAACAAACGTTGTTGATGTTATTATCACAAAATAACAAATTATGATTTCCCAAAATAATGAGATTCCCAAAGACTTTCACGATGCTGGCTTATGGGAACAAGTATTTTTGGACTGCAGTGCATCACGTGATGAAGTAAGCACATGGTAAATTCTGATTTAAAAAAATGTTTCGTAGTGGCCAATCTGTGTAACTTCATTGTCACGTGATGCACTGCCCCAAAAAGACTTGTAATGAGTGAGTGGAGAGCAACAGACAGTGTCTAAGCTCAGAGCAGATGGCTGTAAGCCACCAGAGCAGACGGAATGTTTAGCAGAGGGGTAAATGTACAGTACAGGTCACACTGACCATGAACAAACTCTGCTGCTCCTTAATACACAGAGGACCTCATGTCTGAGTAATAGCTATCAATATCCCTGCTTCTATCCATGCTAATGATGAATAGTGCTGAATTATTAATTAACTTAATTATAATATTCTAATATTTAGTATATAATTATAAAAATCAATCATGAGAAAATTACTTCATAAGCGTGGACCATTACATACATACTACCCTGTGGGGTGGGTATGGGAGTTTCAAGACAAACCACATGAACTTTTAATAATTTTTTGACTGTTAATAATGGGTACTCCATCATCTGCCATTTTCATCTTAAATCAGTTGCTACACTTGTTAAGATGCTGGCATGGCACTTCTGATCTAATAGAAATTAAACTTTGACAAGTAAGAGGAAACAGTCTGTTGTTTTCTTGTAACAATGGATTGATTCATCTCATTATCTCAAGATCTTAAGAAAATTACCTTGTTACAACACTTGTTATTCTGTAATGATGACATAAGTAACTTGTTATCTCAAGAGAGCAAATGAAATTTAACTCATTATCATGGAAAAAGGGAGGAAAAATACGTTCAACCATCGACTGTTCATAGCTTCTGTAAGCTGTACAAGGGTTTCATTTGGGACCACCGAAATGAAATTTAACTCATTATCATGGAAAAATGGAGGAAAAATACGTTCAACCATTGACTGTTCGTAGCTTCTGTAAGCTGTACAAGGGTTTCATTTGGGACCACCGGGAAAACAAGCTGCTGCAGCCAGTTTACCCACTGAAACTGGAGGCCTGAGGACCCTGACACTCCGGGCCTGCCATGAGCCAATATCACTGAGCGTCTGGGGTTCTAGTTGGTCCTGTGTGTCTTGCACTGTTGGCACTACCCTGCCCTTGTTGGAGGCATTTTGGCTGACTAAGTGTGTAGTATTGGTTGCTGTGACCATCTTGATTGGTTGTTCAGCTAAGCAAATCAGTGCATTAGAGGAGAAATGGAAAAAGAAAGCCTCTTGAGGCTGTCAATGTAGTATCCATGATTTCAGCAATTGAGTGCAGTTTCTCCTTGTTCTATACCCCCACATCTTCACCAGCGCCATCTGAAACGTTTATCAGATATAATCTTAATTAGAAGTGGTTATATGAGTGAGAGAGTTGTGACAAAATGTTGCTTTATCATATCAACGGTTTGTTTATCTGATGAATACAGACTATCACCGCCTGGTGGTATGGAGAGGTATTTGCTTTCATGCAGGCACAGAATCAGGCTAGTTGGCTGTCAGCTGTGGTCTTAGCGGTGTGTTTAAGTGCAGCTTAATGGCTGAGACACAGGCGATGTGAGGTGACGCAAAAGTTGGCCTTTATCGCTGCTTGTTCTTTGATGTCAGTTTGGTGTGTCTGGGCCCTGACTGTTATAGTGTGTTATAGGGTGATTGCTCCTTTAAATTGCTACTGAATGATACATCATCCAGCACCTGAGATCACCCAGGCTGTAACACAGAGCTGGTTTGAATAAGACTCACCCAAAACAGAGAAGGTCTCCTCCCACTGTGGACCAACACAGAACCAGACAAGGTCACCTGGTGGGTTACAGCACAGCACACCATGCGGAGTAAATGTAAGGAAAGTTTTCAAATGAAATATCTATGTCCATCAGTTACATCTTTATGAGGAGCTTTCCATTCAATGGCTTCTAACTGACCTGTATTACAACGATCAGGAAGAGAGCCACATCGCCTGTAAAGTGGACCTCGTGGATCTGGAGCACTGAGGCGCTCAGACAAAGAATTAAAGCCCCGATAATAATCTGGATGGCCTAGGGAGGGGTAAAGAGCAGGAAGAAGACGTGATCAGCATATCAAGATCCTAACCTACATATTCATTAAAAAATGAATGTCAAATTCAGAAAATCAGAGCTTGTTATGAGGAAAATGCACTGGAATAGCCCTTTATATCAGAAAAAGACAGCTTTATTTATCTCCTTGAACATATGAGGTTATAATTAAAAGTGCACCATCTCACATACAAAGTCATATGAGGCTGGTGTTTGTTTGTATTTTTGAGTTTGAATAACTAGTTGACAAGGTGTATTGTATGTGGTTTGGTTTACAAACTGAGTTTTGCTCACCCCCAGAGTCTTGGGCTCCATCTTGAGGAGAGACTGCAGCTGGCCTGGGGAGAGGTTCCCCACTGCAGGCATCGGGTCTTTGTCATTATGAACCATCCTGCTGCTGATGGAGAAATTACAGGTATAACAGAGTAGTATGTAGAGGAGGATTTAGTCAAAGATAATGAGTATATGCCATAACATCTTTGCAAATCTTTGTTTGGCCTCAAGGACACACACAAGCCTAGTTATGCTGGGAAAGTACATGCCAGGTTAAGAGGACACTATGCTGACCACACGAAGGTCTGTGATAAATATGATGAAGGGCCCTCTATAGTGCCCTTCCAGTGGAGAAACCTTGATGTAGTTCTACATAGGCTGCTCTACATGCTAGAAAAATAGTTGGCCTCTACATGGCTCGAAATTGATAATTAATTAATAGTAGGGTTAGTTCTAATACTTTAAATCTGTGTTTAACAACAACAACAACAACAACAACAACAACAATAATAATAATAATAATAATAATAATAACAACAATAATAACAATAATAATAATAGGGCGCCCATTAGCTCAGTTGGTAGAGCAGACGTCCCATGTACAGAGGCTTTGTCCTCCCTGAAGTGGCCCTAGGTTCGAGTCCTGGCCTTGGGTTTCCTGTCATCTCTGAAAGTGTCCTATCAATAGAGACATGCAAAGGCCAAAATTTTTAAAAATAACAATAATATATATAATAATAATAATGTATATAGCATCAGTATTATCGGTATATGTACAAACCCAAAGGATACTTAAAGACAACACCCACCCCAGCCACAGTCTGTTCACCCTGCTGCCATCTGACAAAAGATACAATAGTATCTACTGCCATACCAACAGACTATAGAGCAGCTTCATTCCTCAGGCTGTGAGACTCCTTTACTCATCCTCATGGAATGCTCAGTTCTTATTATTGAGAGCTACATTTTCATCCTTGAGCTGCGGAAATCTACTGCACTCAGTAATCGACTCATCAGGGCTTCCCCACAACGAGCAGGCTGCAGGAGGGGAGGGGTGAGTTGTGCTGTGTTTTCAATACAAATCCGGCAAAGCTAGCAGATGTTTGAGGCTTCGTATTGTGTGCTGGGACAGTACATGTACTGTTCCTTAAGTTTGGTGCTGTTCTGAACATTAATTGTGGCTATGAGTTGCTTTTTGATGGTGGTTTCTAACTGGAGGCATAAGCGGCAGTGTATTGTTATCTCGCAGTCTTTTCTGAGGTTGCTAAAACTAGCTAAGCTAGCGGTCAGCAAACTTGATCTCTCAAGGGGGAGTCTTACTCGGTGTCAAGGTGTGTTAGATCATGGATTTAATCATGGAACATTTAATTATACAATGTTTTATTGCATAATGAAAATTCAAATTAATCTTGAATCTTGAAAACGATTTTCATCTTAACCAGGGTTGGAACCATAAATGCATCACAACCTTTTATGTACCTGCCTTATATAAATTTTGAAACACAGTTTAAAGTTTCCCAAGCATTAAAATAAACAAACATTTTCATTTCGTCACACCATCAAGCTCTTTCTGGATGCGGTCCTCAGCAACAACACTCAGGAGCGTCTCCACCTCCGCCACGGTCCACGAAGCGTTCTTGCGCGTTGGTCCTTCCATGTAATCGCTATGTTGACTGAATGCAGATGCTAGTTTTTAAAGGTAGCGGGTGTCAGGCTTGGATGTCGCGTTCATCATGAGTCATCAAGTGGCATCACTCTCTGTCCAATCAGTGGCCGGTTGCCAGCTTACGTCACACAAAAGTATCAGCTCAGCTCAGTTGGAACTTATACGGAGGTGATACTAAAAAAGTACCACTTTAGCAGGTACCAGGTACCAGATTTCGGTAGTGGGAACGCAAAAAAGGCGAGCTAAGTCGAGGCGAGGCGAGCTGGTACTGTCGGTGGAAAAACGGCATTAGAGACAATAATACACCGTAAACACCTGTATATCCTGTGTCACATGATGGACTTGCCAAAACATTTAAATGTTAACCTTGGTCTTCTTAGTTTGTAAAAGGAGAAGGCCTTTGAAAGGGTGGACCATGGGTACCATGTTTTGCTGGGGTGAAGGTGCTCTATGCCAGGGCCTCAGGTCTAGTGAAGGTAGCTGTCGGCCAGTGCCTTTAGACAGGGGGATTCTGTAGGGCTGTCCATTGTTAGGGTAATTATACACAGTGGTCATTGAGCCTTGTTACGTAGTAGGAAGGTGTGGAGCGGGGTTAGTGTTAGAGTAAGACCCTTATTGTAGTCTCAGCCTATGCAGATGACTTGTCTGGCTAAAAATTACTTCCCCACGGTAGTGGGTGCATATCAGATTTACGAAAGGGCTTCGTCTGCAAAAGTGAACTGGGGAAGAGTGGGGCCCTGTTGTGGAGGGGATGGAGGTAGCTGGAGGTCCCACAGCTACCAAGGGGTATGAAGCAGAACAGGAAGGGCTGAAGGTGTTAGGGGTGTACCAGGGATTGGAGGGCTGGGTCAGTAGGAACTGGGAGAAGACCTTGTAAGCCATAACCACCAGGCTGGCAAAGTGGTGGTGATTCCTCTCTCAGGTCTCCAACAGAGGTCGGACACTAAAAATAAACAATTTGGTGGCTTCTTCACTTTGGCACAAGCTGGTGGTTCTTAATCCACCTGTTAAAGAAGCTACAGAGGACTCTGGTGGGAAGGGCTAGTGGCACTGGGCTGGATCAACAGCTCTTCAGGGGCTGACGACATCATGAGACTGTTGTCTTTCTACGGTGCAGTCTGAAAGATCTGGTAGATGCTCAGGCATGTTCGAGAAGGGGGAGTGGGGCCAGAACCGTGGGTGTGGGAGGAGCCCATCTTCAACAACCCAGTGGGCAGTGGCAGTGGGCCACCTGAGACGACAGACGGGCTAGGACTGGAAAACACCACAGCAGCTGTCAGAGGAGACAGGTGTGAACCCTATGAGACTTCTGGAGAGGCTGAAAGGGCAGGTGCTGGGCTCACTGTCTCCATCAGCGCTGGGCTCCTGAAGTCAGGTGAGGGGGGAGGAGCCTCCACTTTCCATGGTGCTGCCCAAGAGGTCAGGGGATCTACAGTGGAGGGTGTTACATGGGGCCTGGCAAAAAATTTGTTTCTGTCTAAAGTGGATCATAATGTAGAGGAGGGCTGTGTGCTCTGTAACATGCCTGAGTACAGACTCACTCACAGACTCTCCCTCTCTTTCCACCTCCTACTTTATTGGTCTTTCAGCGGGGTAAAGGACAATCAGGTCATCATTCATTGTCAATCGCTTTTGCAGTAGCCGCTTTATCCCTTCTTTCAAGGGGTCGCGGGGAGGTTACTGGAGCCATTACCACCCTGGTGAGTCGCCATCACATTGATGGCAGATTCTACCCCTCAAGGTGCCAACTGCACATCAAGAGCAATTTGGGGTTCAGTATCTTCCTCAAGGATACTTCGACATGTAGCTCAGCGCCACCCCGAGGAGCTGGGATTCAAACCAGCGACCTCCTGAACACTAGTCGACCCGCTCTACCCACTGAGCTACAGCTGCCCCTAAATCAAACTCCATGTAAACAAATAGGGCAGGCAGAAGTCGCACTAGAGAAGCAACGCTGCCTGTGTGGAAACATGAGTGAGCAGCGGCTCAGCAACGCAGCCACCACGCAGTACACAAGCATCCAGTGTGGCCAGCCTGTTTAAGTTACTTTGTCAAAAATATTGTGTTACCACCAGAGTACATCAAGTCTCAAATACCACTTGCTGGCCAAGCAAACAGCTGATGTAGAGAGCCCTCCTCCCCCTCGTCAAAGGCTGACCACGCTGTATAGTTTGCAATGGAGACACCTGGACAACTCTACATCAGGCAAACTTTCAACAACGATAGCTAAATAGGTAGCTACAGCTTGCAGGCAGATTAGGAGTGTTTAGATAACCTTTACAAGTGTAGAGTTGGACACTACATTGTGTTAGCATTACTAAGGAAGGTTACATTCAGATCAAGTCCACAGCTGTTGTTGCTTGTTGGGCTTGAGGTTGCCATGTTATGCTTTCAGCATATTTTTTGAGCATGCAGTACCTTTGAAGTTATTCTGGAGAAAACTCTGGACAGTATTTGTCATTGTTTTGGATTGTTGCAATAATAATAACAATACATTTGTATAAAGCAGGCATATTTGTCCACTCCCATGTTGATAAAAACTTGAAAAATATCCTTTAAGGTGCATTAAGAACAGATAAAAATAAATTCTGATTAATTTGCAATTAATCGCAAGTTAACTATGGACAATCATGCGATTAATCGCAAATGAATATTTTGATCGATTGACAGCCCTAGTTCTGGGATGAACAAATAGCAACAGAAAAGATGGTGATAACGTACCCTGCTGTCCCCCACTATAGTACTTCTTTAACTCCATTACAGCTGCATGTAGATGTTAGCGTGCAATTGACTGTAACAAAGTACACTTACTCAAGTACTGTACTTATATTGAGGTACAAGGTATGATTATTTGGAGTATTTCCATTTTCTGCTACTTTATATGCCACTACATTTATTTGATACCTTTAGTTACTAGTTACTTTACAGATTACATAGCCTACTGCATAAGAGCCACATTAATACATTCTTCAATACATTTATTTTATCACAAATCAAAATGAAAAAACTGATTCTGATAATCAGAAAATGCAGATCATTTTTGATATGGGATTATTGGCTAACCCAAGTTGACCTAGAGTATACATTAGCTGTTTTTAACCTTAACTTTTGATGCTTAAGGACATTTTATATCAGATACTTTGAGACTTTTACTCAAGTACACACGTGTGAGTTTTATTTTAAGCAAAATAATATTTTAGCACCATATCTTTACTTTTACTCAAGTATATCTTCAGGGAACACTGTTAGTGTGTTATGACAGATGTCAGGTCCCTTCAGTAAATTCTGTACCATGGCCACTGAAGGGATTTTCCATTTTCTTGAATCTTGTGAACAACAAGATCTCAGTGTGACGTCTTCCTTTCTGTCTTTGTCTCCTCACTGGAGGAGTTGAACTGACTGCCTCACAGCTCATTCATTATTTATTAACGAATCCCTATGTAGGCTACTGTACACAGGTGACGAGATGCCCACTCTCTCCTGTTCCTATAAGAAGCGTGAGATTAGTCTGCCTTTCACATGGATGTTTCAAAATGTCAACACAATCACACATAAATGTTAACCAGACCGCAGCAGCACTGATCTCAGAGGATACAGATAGGATGCTTCTCATTGATCTTTATCCAGGCCAAACCTGCCAGCAGCCTTGAGTCAGCAAAATCTAACCCTTCCGCTACTTCTTGAAGGATGCAAACACGCAGCGTAGGCGAAAACTAAATGAATATCGGCTGTATTGTATTAACTCTTAAATATGCATGTGCTGACTTGAAGAATGTTCCAAATTTGCAGCCGACCTTTTGAATTCCAGGCTACAGCAGCCAGAAGCCACAGTGTTTGTGAGCATGCATTTCTATTAGCTCCATGCTGAAAAATGCAGCTCTCAGACGTCCAGCTAGTCCGACGCGCTGACGGGACCGCAGTGGATTTTGGCAACGCTCCAGGAGCCGCACCAACGCAACTCAGGCAGTTCCGTGCAGGACTCCTGGCTATTTTTGGACACCTTTAGTACGGCCGTTGCTTCCCCCCGACATGAGTCCCTAAAAACAATTTTAATGCCAGATAAACACCCGGGCTTCGCGTCCTCACCGCCGTGTTCAGTGTCCCGGGTTAAGCTACCTGTCGTAGTTTGTCCGGCGGGACACAATGCGGTAAAGATGATCTTACCTTAGCTGTGTTCCAGCAGCTCGCCGCCTCTTCTTCTCTGCTCAGTGAAAGTGTGAGCTGAGTGTGCTGTCAGTGCTGAGGCTGTTGTGCACGCTGCAGCAGGGTGTGTTCAGGGGCTTGATTTCACTGCAGCACACTGATGCTGGGACTTGTTTCGGAGATGTGCTGTCTGATGCAGTTCACATGCACTCACGACTGCAAGCAGGGGAACCCTCAGCAGTCTGAGCGCCCGTTACATAACTAGGCCTATGTCCCTTTATAAAGTGCAACACAGCAAACTGTAACTTTTATCTGATTGAAACCAGCTGACCCACAGATTCTGCCCCCCGTTTTATTTATACCTTTCCCCTGTGTAGTGTAGGCCCCCTGGTGGTGATGGGCCAAGGTTCGCCTCCCTCACCTCCTCCTGCCTTCATCTGCAGGGCTCTGGGCTGTCCCACTGGCAGACATTTTGAGCCCTTGAAGGACACTTTTTTTTTTTTTTTTTCTCTCTCTCTTTTTATTAAAGAACTTTTTTTTTTTTTTTTTTTTTATTCCTTGAAGGACACTTTCCAAAAGTCCGCATTTCTTACCCACAGTTCATAGCATTATTGAACACAAGGTTACCAAGGGAACCCCATTAAAGTATAATAATAATAATAATAATAATAATAATAATAATAATAATAATCCAGAAGATGATGCTCTTATCCGACTCATTTCATTATTCTATTTGCAACATTTGTAATCACAAAAATAAATGTACTAAATGACTAAGATCTGACACTTCCCTCTACAACTGATTAAACAAAAGACACTTTTTGCACTGAAACCTCTGACTGATTATGTTTTTATCAGTGTGTATATGTATTCCTGTTTCTTTGATCATAATGCTATACAGCTGTAACGCAAGCAATTTCCCCACTGGGATCAATAAAGTATTTCTGATTCTGATATAGGCCTATATTAATACCAGGTGACATCAGCTGAGTCTGTGAATTCAGAAAAAATCCATCTCGTGAGAGTTTGCTTGTTCCCCAGTCCAACAGTCAGGGAGACACGTTCCACTGCAGGGAACCTACACTGTTTCAATCATTTGCATGTATTTTCACACACTGACCAGGCTTTAAAAATAAAATGCCAAACTCATGCCCAGCTAAGAGTGCCCCACATGTTACCTGCAACATGACTGCTCTCCCATCTTCTCTTCACCTGCTCAGTTGAACAGCTCTGTGAGCTGCTCAGTAAAGAACATTCCTCGGTGTGGTCTTGGAAAACTCCTCAGCTGCTTAGGTTGTATGTTTAGCATCATTGGCCTGCCACACTCTCTGACACTGGGGAGTAAAAGGGGACTGGAGACTTACATTATTGCCTCTGTATGGAAGTGATTAGTCTCAAAGTGAAAGTCTTTTACCTCAAGGTTAATGCGATTCTCCATGCTGAAAGTAAAGCTACAACAGAGTACTTTGAGCTATTTTTCAAAGAGCCCAACCATTACTTTGTTTCTGGGGCCAATGATATACTGATATTTGGGAGTAAAAAAGTGATCTTTATGTGGTCATCAAACACAGTTATGTAATGGATGCAGGACATTTTACAGTTAATAATAAACTTAACAGAAACTGTAAATTTAGCATGGAATTTCATTTTTATGAATTACCCCAAGCATTTTTTTCTACATTATTATCCATAAAAACGTTTTCATATTGACATGTATCATACAACATTCACACCAATATGAATGTGAATGTGAAAGGCAAATATCATCCAATAATACTGACCAGCTGATATATCAGCCAGGCTCTAGTTTTTTACCTTTTCCTCTTTTAGTGCTGTGTTCCTGCCCCCTTTCTCTGCTGCCATGGTTTTAGATTTTTCTACTGATACCGAGAAAGAAAAATAAAGTCACACATTTTTAAAATGTATTGGTCCAAAATATTGGGAAAATTTAAGTGTTTATTAATAAGTCAGAGGAAACTGAAGTTGCTGTGCAGATGCTGTGGCACTCTAAGACTTCATGGGTTAAACCTGCAGGCAGAAAGTTGTCCAATAGGGCCTTGTGAACTATGACTTCACATACAATAAGTTAACTGTGTGACACTTCTTAAATCTTAATATTGTATTATTTACAAGATCAGGGAGATTTATATGTAAGCGGACATGCTGTTTTGTATGGACATTTGCATTACTTTGAGAATCCCTGACAGTTCCAGGTTATTACAGTTTTTCTCAATTGCTAAAACACAATTTCTGATACCTTGCTCCATTTTCTGAAAACATTAAACACAAAACCTCAGCTTCAAGCACTATTTACAAAACATCTGACTCCTCCTGCAAAATGAAACTTTCGGCTCAAAACAGATTTACCTGTGCTCAAAACCAAACACTGCTCTCAAATCATCAACAAAGCGATCAAAATGATATACACTGTCAAGCAGTCAGTAAACAATACACCAAAAAATAGAAAACAGGTTGTTCAAAACATATAATTAAGTACATTTTTAATCTCAAAACAAATTTCATATTTTTCCGTCATTGTCTTTTGATGAATGAAAACATGTTCTATCATAGTAGCTCAAAATTGATTAGAAATTATACTACACATTGCTCTTTGCAATTTTTTTTTTGTTCTTCCTCCTCCTTGTACCCCTATTTGTACAGTACTGTACCCTGCATCTCACAAACTTGTCCTTTGTTTCTGTGATACTGTAATCCTTGTTCTTTGTTGATATGAACCTGCAACCAGTCAAAATCTATTGAGCAATCAGTACTGTAAACAAATGGAAAGCACAATGTTCAGGGCCAGACAATTTGTTTATTGTACAGTATACAGCCTACAATGCCTGTACTACAGTATACAATACAAAAATCAAAGGAGTAAACATGTGATCAATGTGCTTCTTCTTGTCTTTGGGCTGGGTCAGGCCAGAGCACTTCATCGACATCATAAGCAATATTTTCCCCTTCTGAGACCCCGAGGGAAGAAGCCTCTTGTGAGGAACCATGTCAGGGCTATCCAGCCCTGACATGGTTCCTCACCTATATCACTACAGGCTAAATCCATGGTTTGCAGCAGATTTACTCTGGTGTAGGGTTGTCTATCATATACTTTCCATCTCCAAGAGGAGAAAAACTGCTTAATCTGATTCAGGAAAGGTGAGTATGGAGGGAGGTACAAGTTCATAAACTGCCCATTGATGTTAAACCATTCCCTTACCTGAGCAGCGCGATGGACATTCCCACCTACGTGATAACATAGGTGGGAATGGGATTCTCATTTAGCTCTTTGGTGTTGTGTGCTGGGGCAGCAGGCTGAGGGCAGCAGATGCCTACAAAATCAACAAGATCATCAGGAAGGCTGGTTCCATCCTGGGGGTCCAACTGGACTCTTTGTTGGAGGTGTCTGAGGGGAGGATGCTGCGTGAACTGCATAGTATCCTGGACAACAATGCCCACCCTTTCCACCAGGTGCTAACCTCATACAGGAGCACCTGCAGCAACAGACTCATTCCCCCCCGTGTGGCCATCAGACTGTATAACTCATCTGCCTCTGGTCGAGATAGGGACAGTTGAGACATTATGTCCTGATGCCATATGTCACTCTATTGAATATTGAATATCACTTTATCAAATTTCACTTCATTACTTTATTTAGTTTGTACTTACAGTGCGTAAAATTGTATATTGTATTTACCTGTGTATTAACTGTCATTTGTTGCATTTAGTTAGTTACTCATTTATTTAAAGTTAATTTAGCGTATTTTATCTCTCTCTTGAATTACTTCACCACTTTGTATTGCAACTGTTGCACAGCAATTTCCCTTGGGATACTTGAATCTAACATGGTGATGTAGAACACCATGGTTGCTGATAGCAGCACAGATTGTGACACTGCCACCTCGTTGACCAGGGACATCAACAATGGCCCGCTGTCCAATCATGTTTCCGCCTCTCACTCTCCTCTTTGTCAGATTGAAGCCTGCTTCATCGACAAAGATGAACTCATGGGGTCTGTCCAAGGATTCCAAGTCAAATATTGTCTGTCTAGAAATACAATATACTGTATGTAGAGACAGTACAGAGACAGTGCTATACTGTAGAGTACAATTAGGCCTACTGTATGCACTTCTGATTCACATACATTGTGTGTACTGAAGAGTAATGTCATTCACACAGTAAATGTGTCTGAATGTACACTTACTTGCACATACTGAGCTCGCAGTTCTTTCACCCTTGGTGAGTTGCGCTCAAAAAGGTACTCTGTATACTTGTTTCATTCGCATCCTGTTACGCTGGAGGACATGGTCAATTGTGGAAATGCTCACACTGTCGATTCCCCATGCCAACTATAACGGCCTCTTGCTCCCGAGTGAACATAGCTGTCCTCCCACTTGCATGTGGCAGCCTTGCAATTCTACAAAAAGTGGATGTGCAGTTACAAAAAATATTCATGCAGTACAATACATACAGTGATGAACCTCTTCCTCGTCGTTGCCCACCTCGCATACGCACTCGTCCTCGTCCTCTCACATTCTTTCTTCCATCCATTGTTAGATTTTCTCCATCCCACCTTCAACAACCTGTTTGCTCTCTGAACTGGCTTATATTGGTTGTGTCACATGATTTGAAACAAGTGAAATAAATTTTGAGTGGTTGTGTTTAATCAATAACATGTGTTCTCTATTTAAGCAATATTACCCTTGAGTCACCCTCACTTCAGTGCTGCTTGCGGACCTCGGCGCAAGCGCCTTGGTCCTGACCGCATCACTGTCGTGCTCAAATGACGTTACAGTTTTTTTACAATCGCTGTGACCTATTGTTCAATACTTTTAGCGCTTTTTCAAAACTCTTCACACAGTTACCACAACATCAGCCTGTGTGGGCTATACAATTAACACAATTCTTCTTCTTTTGACACACATTTTACACGTTTAAAATTAGTTTTAACTCCTTTTACACACAAGCTCAATCAAGACCAAAACAGTAGATGTTAACTGGTGAATTTTTAATTGCTTTCACACGGTTTGTCAAAACAGAAAACCTCATGTTCAAAACTAATGGATTGAAGATTACATTGATCACAGCTGACAACTGCCAGGGCTGAATAAGGCATGCAAAAAGATACTTCCCAAGATGCCTGGCCAGAGAAGACATCAGGTGTCATTTCGATGAAAATATGTGGCCCAATGCTGACGACCGAGCAGATTAGCTTTTTTTTCTTCCACTTTTACAGTGATTTCTTCTGCTCCTTTTTCTTTTTGTGTATTTGACAATACAGTAATGAATGACAGCTAAATGCTGTTTTTTTCCTCTTTACTCTACTGTAAGTCATTTTCATTTGCAATACAGAAAAGTATTTACTGCAAATTTTGTCATTTACTGTCTTCTTCTTTCATAAACATTCTGCAAAGCTGCTCTGATATGGGTCATTCACTTTTTGTACTGAGTGTTGTCCAAAAAAAGGAACAAAATTCATGCCTAACAAAAGAAAAATGAAGAACATCATCAGAAACATTGATTTACATTTATGATCAATACAATAATCTGTTGATTGTAAAAGAAAAAGGAAAAAAAGTAGATTTGACACATGCAAAGTGATTCAGTTTGTGTTATTCCATCAGTTGTTTAGACCTCCACCCCCACCCCTCGCCAGCAATGTGGATGATGCAGCAGCGACAAGTAAGTTTATAAACGCCAGTAAGTTTATAAACGCCACACCAATGCTTGTCAGACCATGGATGACCATTGACAATATGCAGAGAGAAATTCATGAAGTAATTATTTAACACCTTTGCCCAGGGTGGTGAAAATGTAATGCCAATTTTAATGCACAAAATATTAGGGGGGCGTGACCCCCTAAAAATCCACAGGTGCCAGGTGGGTTGCAGGGAGCTTGAAAGCACTGTCTACCTCTTCAGGTATCTGCTATCTGTAATCTGTCTAAACTGAGTGTCTTTTTTCCAATATTTAATGTTACTGAAATAAGTTGAAGTTGCTGTTGATATATTTCAGTTTTATATTGAATATTGAATATTGGTATTCTTTGCATATATGGTATTCTTAGCTATTGTATGATTTGCTGACAAATTCTGCATATTATATAAATAATATAGGACAAAAGGAAAATGTGTGAGGTTAGAGAAGAGATTAGAGAAGAAAAGACTTTACAGAAGAAAAAAGTACCGTTATGGAGGACTGTGTGGAGCTGACATCATGGTTGTGTACAATAGAGTGTTGTTGTCTGGCTGTCAGTTTAATAATGTTGTAATTGATATCCCATAACTGTAAAAACTGCGTAAAAATGTCTTTTTTGGGGTGGAAAAACACCAATTTTTCGCCACGCGCATTGCTGCAACACTTCCGGTTACCTGGATTCTTGGGAGTATCCAGACCTGAAAAAAGGGTACAGTCCGTCCCTGTTCCTCAGAATGATTGAATTAGGATAAATATGATGGAAAACGCGGGTTTCCTTGTTCTTGAAGTCGAATTTGGTCACTAGCCTACTTTTGATGATAAAGTCAAATACTGCAGATTTGAGTCCCTCCGAGCGTCAGAAGCCTATTTTCGCAGTCAAACATGGTATAAGCTGCAAATCCCTGAAAATGGCTGAAACAAACAACTTTCATGCCTCAGAATGATTGAATTAGGATAAATATGATGGATAACGTGGTTTTCCTTGTTCTTGAAGTCGAATTTGGTCACTAGCTCACTTTTGATGATAAAGTCAAATACTGCAGATTTGAGCCCCTCCGAGCGTCAGAAGCCGATTTTCGCAGTCAAACATGGTATAAGCTGCAGGTCCCTGAAAATGGCTTAAACAAACAATTTTCATGCCTCAGAATGTTTGAATTAGGATAAATATGATGGATAACGTGGTTTTCCTTGTTCTTGAAGTCGAATTTGGTCACTAGCTCACTTTTGATGATAAAGTCAAATTCCTCTCCTCCCTCCCTATGATATAAAGTCCTCCTCTCCTCCTCCTGATGATATAAAGTCCTCCTCTCCTCCTCCTATGATATAAAGTCCTCCTCTCCTCCTCCTGATGATATAAAGTCCTCCTCTCCTCCTCCTGATGATATAAAGTCCTCCTCTCCTCCTCCCTGATGATATAAAGTCCTCCTCTCCTCCTCCCTATGATATAAAGTCCTCCTCTCCTCCTCCCTATGATATAAAGTCCTCCTCTCCTCCTCCTGATGATATAAAGTCCTCCTCTCCTCCTCCCTATGATATAAAGTCCTCCTCTCCTCCTCCTGATGATATAAAGTCCTCCTCTCCTCCTCCCTATGATATAAAGTCCTCCTCTCCTCCTCCTGATGATATAAAGTCCTCCTCTCCTCCTCCCTGATGATATAAAGTCCTCCTCTCCTCCTCCTGATGATATAAAGTCCTCCTCTCCTCCTCCTGATGATATAAAGTCCTCCTCTCCTCCTCCTGATGATATAAAGTCCTCCTCTCCTCCTCCTGATGATATAAAGTCCTCCTCTCCTCCTCCTGATGATA